>DWEJ01000239.1:0-18995 GCA_018245835.1 Mysoria sejanus stolli | reverse complement strand
TACCCCTGAGGACTAAGCTGGAATGCCTCGAAAAAGTATGTCTCCCTTACCACACCCTTCAAACCAGAACACAGCAGTGCTTAACATTGCTGCTATAAGGCAGATATAGGTGTGGCGGTGGTGGCGCCGGAGTCGAACCACAGAGAATTCTACCACCTAAACGACCACTGCAAAAATTGTCAGTTTTATTGGCTGTGAGTAATTATCTAACCGCTGCTCAAAGCATTTGGCGGGACTTTATGAAAACCAATTTTCATTGAATTTAAACATTATTGTACCTTGATAAACTCCAACAACTATTCCTCCAACCAACTAATAATCTCGTACTGCCGCATACCAAGTTCATATTGATACAAGCAATTACAACATAACGTAGCTAGGTCCAGTTAAGCCCATACTCCCCATAGTGGGCAGGGGTGTTGAGGATCGCAGAGCACAGCGTCACGCGCCACCTACGATGCTGCCCATAGGTGGTCAGGACACTGAGCCGTGCGAAGACAGACCGTGCCATAACCGCGATCTACCAGCGCCGGGCTTGGTCGCAACATATTGTACATTTTTCACAATTAATAATTCTCAGGAAAAGTTTATAATATGTCTTGTATGACAATTATTTTCACGTTAGAACATGAAACTTATGAACTGGGAGCCAACCTCGGGGTACAACATCTTATTTTGCGAAGGTCTCATTAAAAAGTAAATATTATATTAAAGAGACGACAAATGTGTATGTACTTACTTACATAGATACTTAGTGTAAAATGTAGTTATATTGGCAAAAGATAAACAGCATCGCATCTCGTGTGTACTAAGAGTACACATTGTGTATTTATATTTTATATTTTCATGTCACATAAATAAATATTTGATATAAACGTTACTCGGCCGTAACTATTAATGCATTACAAGGTCTACATAAAATGGAGACATCGTAAGTGTTTTCAATGGACGGTTAATATTATTATACGATAAAGCACCAAAGCTATAATGATATTATAGCTTTATATTTTTTTGATATTATAGATTTTAAGTATTATAGATTTCTCATGAAAAAAATAGTCTCAGCCAAATTATTGAAACACTCATTAGTTGATATACATATATATGTGCCGTAGCATTTCAAATCTGAATGTTTTCTTACTTTCTAGCAAGAAAATACTTAAAAGAGAAGTGATATTTATATCCTCACATAAAACAAAACGTGTGCTTTTCGAATATATTACAAATTGTAATATAGGAACATATTGTATTTTAGAACGTCTTCAATGTTTGTTTAGTTTAACAAAACAACTTGATTGAATCAGCCGATAACTTCTTAAATGATCGGTCAAATGCATTGCAATAAAGTTATGCGCGCCAAAATTTAATTAGCTGTCCAATATCCGGCACGTTTGCGACGCAATATATGCTTGTGTTGAACTTTACGTATTTATATGTGTACATAAACTTACATGTGGTTATGTTATATGATATATTTTATTGATAAAATAGCTACGAGTATTTCCATTCCATTATCCTCATCCGCCAGCGACGAATTGTCTTTTATAAATTAATATCAAACTAATTGGTATCTCGTCACGGCAACAATTTATATTGTAAATTGATGAAACCAAGTTCATAAAGCGATCCAATCGTTGGTTCTAATTTGGTTTCCTGGCAACATTGGAGTATCTTTTCGTATAAAATCTCAGTAAAAATCTTATAGATCAAAGAAACACAAGGGAGTTTCTGTCGCTGTAACATAAAGCACTATATGACTGTTGCAAGAGAGAACAAAAGTATAAAGAAAAATACCACAGTTAAAATTTTATTAAAAATAATAAAACAACTTAACGCCTGTAATCCCCGAAGAATACAAAGAACATAATAGGCAATAATATTAGAGATATTAAGTAGCACAAATGTTGAATTTACAAAAAGAAATCGAGAAAATGATCGAGTTTCCATTTCTGATTACGTACAAAAAAATTATGTATTTTACTCCCGGTATCGGTAAATCTCGAATATTCGGTATTCGAGTATTCGGTAAATCTCGAATAGGTCGCACTACGCGGGGGTCGTCCTTTGGAATCTATAAATACTACTAGAAAACATGTCGAAATTTATAAATAGCTATAAAATTAATTTGATAATTCTACGAACTATAGTTATCCGGACACACGCATCACGATATTATGGCCGATTTCCTGAACTCGATTAATAAAAGATACGCTACTAAAGATAATGTTTTCTGTTACATATTAAATTTCCATTAAAAGCCTACAAATTGCCGCCGTCAGCAATATCTATCGCCATATAAATTCCACACGACACATCGTGAAAACTTTAAAATTTTACATATTACTTAGATTTTTTCTGAATTTCTATACCAATAGTGAATATAAAATAAGTATTCCAACTATTCTGTACTTCAGACAACGAAACGAACGTACAAAAGCTAAAAAATTATTAACTGAATTTTGAATTTACGCTTTTATCAAAATGTGGACGAAATCGTCATTCTTATCATATTAATGTTAGTATGGAAACTGAACCCACAACTTCCGGCTCAATCTTTGTTTCACTGTCCACTGACACGCAGCACAGTCGATATCATAACCAATAAAAAAATATATTGTGTCAGTAACATGCGGTAATGTGTCAAATGTAGTGTATTATATAAAAGTTAAATAAAACATGATTCGATAATTCAATCAGATCAATGGCCTTCCATCTGAACGGTATTAAAGCTGAATATTTGAATGTCAAACCCACATCAACACCTGCTAATGTTCAAAGGTACGACCCAGACCTTATTCAGTCTATCTGCCAAAGTAACACTACTCAGCCCATTGCTACGACTAATGCTTGTTTCAGTTCTCTGTAAAATGAATACATTATATAATAAGGTCCACGGGGAAGAGGGGGTAGGGGGGATGAGGAGGTTATTATGAGGTATGCTGTAAATGTCTAATGAGTTTCTTTATGCAACCCATTATCATCATCATTATCAGCCTGTCGAAGCCCACCGCTGGACATGGGTGTCAGGAGTTTATGCCCATAGTCCCCACGCTGGGCAAGCGGATTGCAGCGCACCTTGCAGCGCTCACTCTGCACATTTACTACTTTTAAACGGTTCGCTTGCTAGAACGATATGACAATATGGACTCCTGTCTGCACGATTATAAAAGGCTCATATGCTCAACAGTGACTTTTCGCACAAACGGGACAGTATTGATCCCAACACCTAGTAGTATCTTCAAAACTTTGTTCACGGTATTTCTCCACGGATTAATCATCGCACAGTCTAAACGTGAAATTTAATAAACGCGGGAAGCCACACATTTCAAATGAAATGTATGAACCAACCACTACATCTCTAATGTGCAAAAAAATTCTATAACATAATATAAACAGGATATTAAACACGGTAAAGTATTTAACATAACACGTCGCTAGTACACAATTACATCTAATGAGTAAATATTAAGATGACTAATAATTGACTAAATCGTGAATAATAGATTTTTCCTATGTTATTTTGCAACAATAAATTATTACTATTAAACTTGTGCACAATATCAAACGATGTTCGTATAATATTCATTGTTTTCTTAGTGTATTCGTAGTGTGGTTTGTTTTTTTTTCTTAGTGTAGGTACTGTATAGGAGGATCGTCATAAGTGTACCTCGTAATTCAATGTATTTAAAATAAGAATTATTGTTATATTATCACGCCATGTCCTTTATGGGGTAAGTAGAAAGCAATAATTAATAAATAACAATGACCACAGATCTCTCGTGCGTATTTTACATTCATCGTTCACTCTATACTCGTACGCCAGTTTCGAAACATATAATCATAGTAGGTATTCAAGTATTCACCCTCCGAAGAGAATTCAACAACAATATTTAAAAAAAGTAACTTCACGTAATCCCCGAAGAGGTACGCAGAGGTAGGCAGAGGAATGCAGAACATTCCCACGTTTCACCGGTTACGTTTACGTCCTACTATGGAACAGGTGGTGAGCCTATTGCCATGCATCGGGCACATGTATTATCCAGACTCCGAACCAAAAAAACAAAACTTTTTTCAAATTTTGTCTTTGTTGTAAATACCTAAGCCTCTTTCACAATTGGCCTATTGAAAACAGTTATATGGGTGACGAATATTCATTTTTGAATTAGCTATGCGATGGCATTATGGCCGTTTTATAATAATAGCCTTTATTATTCCAATTGGAATGGAATACATAAAAATAATATATTTCTAAAATTCGACATCTACACAAATAAATAAAATTGGAGTGTCCGTTTATAATATTAAAATAACAGCTTTTTACTAAATGCATATGTACTCGTATGTATACGACATATATAACAAACACGATATATATATAACAAAATAACTTTTACAATTAAAATTACAATTATAATTTTTACAATTTTTATCTGTCTGCCTAATCGGTTGGATAGATTTTGACGGGAGTTTCACTGGCAGATAGTAATAAGGAGTAACTTACGCTACATTCATTTTAAAACTTTAAAACGTTATTGTCATTATATTAGATTTATTAAATTAGCATAGGTAAAATCTGCAAACTGGACAATAACAGTTTTGTTAAATTCCATGCGGACGAAGTCGGGGGCACAGCTAATCTGGAATATATTCATTGTCCGTTTTATGTCACTCTTATATCCAAAACAAAGAACTCTTACATAAATTTTTAAATTGTTATTTCTCAAAATTGCTTTCGAAATTGCCGAATGCAGTAATTATTAACCATAGTGGACTTATTATCATAGTCTTTAAATTTTATGTCGTCTAATACGACGATGTGTCAATTTTGTGGCATTCTTTCACCTAGCAAAATGTAGACAAAAAATTAAGCCATATTTTAATGATCAATTTAATTTTTCTGTCAGCGGCAAGTCTTCCCCTCTATTCGTCTTCATTTATAATTTTATCACTGTACCCACAGGATCTAGGCCTCGGGAAACATTTATTAAACATATCTAATCGTGTTACATTTTTCTGTGATAAACCTTTTCTTCTGGTTTCAACTAAAGTGTGTGATTTAAAACGAAGCCTTTTGATGATATGTCTCTAAGTTTTTAATACAATTATGACACAATTCTTACAGAACACTGCATCTTATGAACTGACATTTTCGATCACAAAACGTTAGGTATTAATTTTTGTGATGTGATGTAAAATATTCAAGTCAATAGTCTTCAAAAATTGCGTTACGTAATGCTTGAACTATTGTACTTGAAGTAATTTGTAACAATGAGGTTCGTTATACAGAGATTAGTTTGCAAATCGTTTTAACAAGTTAAAAAAAATTGTTAATCTGAACCGTACGAGATACTAATCTGCTTACCATTTTATAGCAAACGATTTTCACTAATAAATGGAAACAAATTTTATTGAAAACACTGTATTTTTTGTCTTACAAAAAATTTGACACGCCTGAACTTGCATTAACATCATTTACAGAATGATTGAGATGTGAGGTTGAGTGTAAATAAATGATAAGATTCGTTACGTGAAGGTTGTATGTTACCGAAATTCATTAAATAGAGATTAATAACACTTTCTAATTATACTTTCCAATGATCGAAAATTCGTTATGAAAAGGTTTTTGATAAATGTATTCGTAATGCAAAGATATATTTTATATTAGCGCTTACGGGTTGTTCTACGGGGTCGAAAAATAGGGTAAATCGAGGTAATCGCTATTTTGCGGGTCGTTATATTGAGGTTGTACTGTATTATTTTTCGTGTAAAAAGAGCAAGTGTCGACGGACACCAAGTTTCAGCTACTTATTTGAACCAAATGGGTCAAATACTCATACTGGCTAATGGCGAAGTGGAGTTCTCGTTATTAAAAGTGTGATGTTACGTTTAGTTAGAACGCTCCGCAAAGACAATCATACAATAACACCGTTTAGATAAAGAATATTCAACGCCATCTATGAATAAAACCATACTTATTAATGTTATTATAATTGTGACACAGGTTATAGTTCTACTATTCGTTAATAGATGTCACTTTCACCTCGGTTGCTCAAGTTGACTGTTTTATTAATAAGAACTACAATTCTATTTTATATCACAATTAGTTTTTTATTCTAATCTACATAAACAAAATGATTGCCGTCTGCCATGTTAGATGCATCAAGCAAATACTGCTACATAGATTTCGAGCGATTTTTTTTAGTTTCAGACGCTTGGGCTTTACCTCGAAAATAAATATACCTAACGTTATCTTCACTTTATGTATATTTATTTTATGGAACTACAATTTATTACGATTTTTAGATTAGTAAAGTACATTTTGTGTTTTATATTTTTTTTATTTTCTTCTCTGTACATAAAATATATCGTTAATATTATGAACACCGCAGACAACGTCGCGAGTATCAGCTATTTTAAAATAATAGTCTATTTTAGAAAAGGTATGTAGTAGGTCTGTAGTTGCTACTTTGTGATAAAAACACGCGAAACGGTAAGCTTAGATATTATTATTATGATTGTCTCGTTGGTCGTGTGGTTGCTAGTGCGACTGCAGATCTGGAGGTCCTGGGTTCGATTTCCGGGTCGAACACTACAAATGAAGTTTTCTGATTTAGAAATTTTCTAATTGAGATATTTTCTGATTTAGAAAATGACTAGAAATTTTCTAGAGAAATTCTAAAAGAATCTAAAAAATTAAATTTCATTCTAGTAGTGGTTCGGAGTCTGGATATGTGCCCGATAGATGGCGATAGGCTCACCACCTATTCCATAGTGGTACGTAAAAACGTATGCGGTGAGACGTGGGAGTGTTCTGCATTCCTCTGCCTACCTCTTCGGGGATTACAGGGGTAAAGTTACGTTTATTTTTTTAAGAACTTATCTAAATATTTTTCATATTAGATTTCGACACAAAACAAATACTTCAGCTCCTCATGCAATATTTATTCTGGATGGGAATCGAATCCACAACCCGCGAATCACCAGTTAATTTCACTAACCGCTGTTATGAAAATATCATTGGTGTGTCGCTTTACCTCCTAAAATCTATTTTAGGATTGAACCATACTTCAGTGGTTGGTTGATTTTAATTCTTATTTTTCCTTTGGATTATTACATTATATTAATACAAACATAAAAGCACCTAATTGGGCTTAGTTTTTACGTAGTGCGGACGCCCTTTTTGCTTCCAACAGTTAACGAGTGTGTCGTACAGTTAGCGAGTTCACAATGTCAGTCAGGTGCTGTTTGCGGAATATTTTTTTTACGCTGAACTTATTCTCTTTTGTAAGTATATCCTGCATCTTTCATTCTACTATTTACTCAAATATATTCTTTTTATCACAATATGTTTGCATTGTATCATCATCGCTTCCCTTTTCCTGTTTGCTTACTGTCGGTCGGAAAACATAAGCTTGTGTTCGATTTGATGAAGAGCTGATTTTAGATAATTCTCATTCCATTGTATATCTTATTTATGGTAGGAATATATTTCCAATCTATAACTCCAGCGCCAGGGTAATTTCCATATAACCATATATTTTATCAATTATTTTCTATAAACGACAAAAGAACAACAAAACAGATATACAATGCGAATACGAATGTTGATGGGTGAAGGTGCCTTTTATTTCACAAGGGGGAGACTTTCAAAAGGTACCCGGTATCCTGGGAGAGATACCGGGTTATGTGGGACTTTTATCTTATTAAAACCCCCTCGGTGGCCTTCCTCAGCGCTAATAGAAGGACTCCGGCATCTTCTGCGGAACGCACCGGTGCCTTCCTAGCGCAGCGCCCCTGTGGCCCCTTCTTCTGGGAGAGGTCCAATGTCTTACGCCACGCCCTCTGGTTTTCAAGACGGTACTCGGCCACACATACCATCGTCCTTCCCCGGATCTCCGACTGAGCGGGTTGAGACCCTTCTCTAGCCGATCGCAACCCCGGAAGCCACCTTTTAGTCGCCTCGTACGACAGGCAGGAGATACCGTAGCTTATATTCTGGTCCCGAGCTACAGGGACACGGCACCTGGGAGCGTTAGCAGCATCTCCTTCGTCGAGTGAGGTCGGCGCGTTCCCGGATCCGTTTAGTGTCCTCTTTCTCTAGCATAACAGAGAGCTCGCAGAAAGTGACCATGCTGTCCCACGCCTCGCCTGAACGGACCATCGCCGCAACAACGTTCTCCAGACAAAGATCCGGTTCTACTTTATCTATCAGAATCCACCGCTCCTATTGCTACGCCGGACAATACCGGAGCGTGTGTTGCGCGGAATCCTGAGGATCTCCACAGTAATGACACTGCGCTGTTGTTTCCTTGCCTATTGTGTTTAAATACTCAGCATGACGTAGTATTGTTGTTAAATATATAAGAATATCGTTTGATAACGTTTGATGATAAATAATTTGACTGCCTCGTTGGTCGTGTTGGTTGCAAGTGCGACTGCCGATCCGGAGGTCCCGGGTGCGATTCCCGGGTAGAACACTACAAAAAATTTTCTAATTAGATATTTTCTACTAGAAAAATCTAAATTAAAATTCTAGTTGTGGTTCGGAGTCTAGATATGTGCCCGATTTATGGCAACAGACTCGCCCCCGAGAAATAGTAAGACATAAACGTAATACGTGAAACATTTTTTTTTTATCTTCACGCCTATAATCCCCGAAGAGGTAGGCAGAGGAATGCAGAACATTCCCACGTCTCACCGTATACGTTTTTACGTCCCACTATGGAATAGGTGGTGAGCCTATCGCCATCTATCGGGCACTTATCCAGACTCCGAACAACTACTAGAATTAAATTAAATTTTTAGATCTTTCTAGATTTTCTCTAGTAAAATTTTCTAGTCATTTTCTAAATCAGAAAATTTCTAAGTTAGAAAATTTCGAATTAGAAAAATTCTTTTTGTAGTGTTCGACCCGCGAATCGAACCCAGGACCTCCCGATTTGCAGTCGCACTTGCAACCACACGACCAACGAGGCAGTCGTCGTCGCAGGCAGAAATTTTATTTGTCGAAATTTCAATATACGGATAAACAAAATGAGATGTCATAGAACCTATTAATGTAAATTATTACATACCTAATACTTAACATCGCTCATACTTTCAGAAATTTTAGAAACATTAGAAAACTATAATGTTTGTGTTAACCATTATTACGTATTATTTTCAGACATAGGTATAACCTAAGGCTATTGAAAGCAAGGCTTTTTCTGGGCAAATATGCTCTATCCTAGGGTGCATCTGTGCTTTCTCTCAGACAAGAGTGCAGCCAGACACTAGCACATCTCGCAATAACAAAAAGGACTAAAGTAAAAAAAAATATCTTTTCTTTTAAATTGAGCCGTCTTCATTTTATTGTTTTAATCTTCCGGAGATTTACCGCTTTTCACACTCATTCGCTTCGCAGAGCATACGAATACGAATAAAAATGCACAGTTTACTGCCAGTTTTAAAGTGTCTGATGTTCTAGAAAACTTGTCGTAGCCGAGAGACGTATAAAAATTTAATTGAAGAACTATTTAAGTGGAATATCCTTATTACGTTCGTAATTCTTAAGGACTTACACTTAACTACCTCGGTGATCGAGTGGTTACAAGGGGACTGCTGATAGAGAGGTGCTAGGCTTGTCCTAACTTTGGTTCTATCCAAGTGGGATTTATTAACTTGAAATCACAGAAGTAGTACTGTCGCAGTCACAGAAGTAGTCCGGATTTTTGCACAATGTATGGCAATAGCCCGTAATAATACCTCTATCTATCCTTTAGCGAAAATACAGCTGTAATTATATGTAATGATATAATAATGATATACTTTCCAAAGTCCTTACCCCCATAAAGATAAGACTCTCATTATAGCTCTATGAGTGAGGAATCTTACATAAAGGTAACAAAATTATTTTTAATTCAATATTTACACGTTTAATCATTTCTTACTTGTATTAATATACTATTTGTTTTTATTTATCACTATATGTCGATTAATACACACAAAATGTGCATCAATTGTGCAACTGCATGGGTGTTAAAAATGAACCTTATAGTAGTGATTAGAGTAAAACATAAAGTCATGATCATATTAGTAAGTTACACGAAAGAACTAGTGGATAAAAAGTGGCCATGTTTTATAATCATATTCAGTAATTATTATTGTTTTATTAAATCCGATGCTTCTTTCAGTATCAACAATTTACAAAATTTTATATATAATACTATATAGAGCCGTTTAATTATGTTGTTTGCACCCTTGAGAATAGGAATTTTTAAATTCTTAAGTAAGGTCTAAATAATAGCGTCATTATTGAATACTTGAAATTTCACTTCGTTTGATTGGAGCGAAGGATTCTAAAAATACAATGCTTTAAACGTAACGTAACGTAAAAAAAAAAAACTTTAACGTAAATTAGTTAAATTTACTTTCGACGTACATATATTATATCAGATTTTCTTTCGAAGTCTTACTTCTTACTGACTTCTACACTTAATTGTTTTGCGCTCACTTAACACGTAACATCAAGCCTGTACTCCCCGAAGAGGTAGGCAGAGGAATATACATAGAACACTCTCACGTTAAATTTACCAGATACGTTTACGTTACACCAGATATGTGTAACATCACGCTAAGATGAATAGTAGAGGAGCAGCAATAAAAAATATTGCGCCAACGGCAAAATTTAGAGCTTTCCTTGCGTGCGCTAAGTGAACGGTGACAGTTAGTCAAAAATCATGTATTACAAAATTGTTCCCCTCTAAAAGTTCTAAATAAAAGTCCCCGACAGAATATGTTTAGCTTTTAATTTTAACCCACTATAACCATTTTTATGGCTAACAAAATAGTTCTTAAATAATACATTATTTGCGCAGGTGCTTTAATAAACATGATATTAATCCTTATCCAAATGAATAATATTTATCACAGGCACTTATTTATGAACATAATCGCCCTTGACAGTATTTCATTTCAACCAATATATAAAGATTTATTAAAGTTTTTAAAATAATAAAATTAAATAATGATACCACGCGCGCACGGCGAGGGCGTGCAGTGTACGGCGCAGTGAGGCGGGGGAGGGCGACAGTGTCGATGGCTGGTTTTTTACGTAATAGCTGCTGCTGCTAGCTGCTGTTTTACGTAAAAACTGACTTCCACGCGGGCGAAGCCGCGGGCACTGCTAGTTCAAAATAAAACGCTATTTGAATGAGTCCTATATCCAGCAGTGGTCTGAGATAGGCTTATGATCATGATGAAGAATTAAAAAAATTGTAATTTTACCGTTATTTTAAACAACAATATAATTTTTTTCTTTAAGAAATTTTATTTTCTACGTAAAAGAAACTTAACTTCACGCCTGTAATTCTCGAATGTAGAACATTCCCACGTTTTATTTTCGGTTTATTTTCTAGCGTAATCAAAGCGATTGTTACCTAAAACAACATAAGATTAATAATTATTTCTCAAGGCTCTTTGGAAATTTTTGGTAATGTAAAATTTTTGTACGTTCGAAAACAATATAATATTAAGCGGCGTCCCTAGCAATCCAATTAAGCTGATGAAAGATAAACCACGAATTTTCCAAACCCTTCAAAGCAACTAATCTCTTTCGCTTAATTGTGACTTGCCTTACCTTTGGCGACAAGCGAATAGAAAATTGAATATCGCATGCAAATGTTTATTTTAAATTAGCAATATTTTACCGTAAAATGACTCCCAATCATTTCCAGCCTTTTTCAAACTCTCAGGGTTGATATCTATCTTTTTTAAGTCTCAATGAACAGAATTCATTTCACATTTAACACAAAAACGGGTGAAGTTGCTCCTAAACAATATTCTGATAATGTAAAATGAATGGAGATGTTTGGTTTTACATGAAATTATCTCATAATGAAGAAACACCTAAGAAAAAATGAATAATAGCATGAATAAGGGCATAGCAATTGTGGCAACTGGCTCACCCCCTGTTCGTTTGCGGAACATACACGAAAGTGATGAAACGTGAAAGTGTACTAAACTTCCCTGACTACCTCTTAGAGGATCACAAGCGCAATGGTTTGTGATATTACCAAAAAAGGAATGAAGATACTTGCATTTTTTTTAATTCTCATTGGTCTAGCATCTCCATGTCACCGTATATTATGTAGGTAATCGTTCACGGTAGCACAGTATCCCGGGTACAACTCAAGCTATATGCAGGTTATTTAAAATGGCACACTGTGATTAAAGCATCAAGGCATAAAAATTAAAAGTTAAAAGTTTAATGGCATAAAGGTAATTAAAAATATATTTACCCAGGGGCCGCGGAAACGGGCGCATTTGTGCAACAAAGTTTGTTTTATTAGTTATATTGTAACTGTTTAAAGTTAATTAATTTTCTTGATTTCAGTTAATGATGACATAACCATAACCAATATTGATTGATCTTTCTTGTATTAATCTTTCTCAATTTTCAACTTACATAATTTGAAATAGTCCGTATAAAACTACTTCCTAATTTATGTATCTTATATATTTTACCGTATTTAGAACAGCTTTTTTACACTTAACCCAATGATCGATGTTATTATTTTATTTATAATTAACTTATTTACATACCGCAATTTGTATTGTGTGAAGCGGTCAGTGTCAATTGTATAAATATGTCAGCGACTCGAGTGACACAGGGACTAGAAGACGAATGAAAATTAGCTCTTTACGAAAGTTTTAAAAGCACTGTCGTCATATTCGACATAATTTACTACAGTCGTTAATCATTAAGGACCATTAAAGGCATTTAGAGCCGTTCATCGAATAACTACAAAAACTTTCACCATTTTTCTCGGCAAATCGACGAAGTTCGGAAACAACAATAATCTATTAAAACCTTCGATGTTACTTTTCCAGAGTTTAATAATTCCAATTATCTTTTCGGGATTAATCGAATTATTATTATTATTTAGATCCCACTTTGAATTTTATTCATTGGGTATACAGACTGTGACAGAATATTACAAATGTACATGAATAAAACATTATTATTACGTATGCCAACTTAGTAATGAATTAATTTATTGATCATATTACAGTTTTTGGCTTTATTGTATACATATACAATAATTTCTGATTAGATGAAATAAAATTTTTTAAATCTGATCTTTCACACATTCAACTTATGTTAGAAAATATATAATATATGTCATGTATTACGACGTAACGTATACTGGCTGATGGGGGAGTCAGAAGTCTCCGAAACCGGCATGCATGTATGAAGAGAGTTATGAATATGGAGGAGGCGCGGCAGGTCTGTAAGAATAGAGATAATTAGCACTCGGAGCTCTCTGCCTACCCCGTAAGAGACCTGGCGAGAACGTATGTATGTACCTATGTATTATGAGAAAACCACCTAAACTAAACTCCCAATGGATGGTTTAGTCGCTAATAGGCTTACACCTACACATTCGCAACAGTTCAGGGTAAATATAAATTCCAGCTTTAAATCCAGATTTGCTTATTCACAGATTTAAATATATTTGAAACACGACGAAAATTACTAAACGGCAGGCAAATTGAAGTTATGTTATGTCTAAAGTAATGTTTAAAGGTGGTCGCAAGAATTTTAATGCTCTTGAGTATTGACACGATTCTCTATAGGACTGTCTACAGTCTACGCCCTACGTGGTAATACAGTAATTTAAGCCCAATTGGTACTTCCTGTGAAAAGTAATAGAAATATAATTATCACAAACGAATGCGGCATTAAATATAGTACGTGGAAGAAATCGCTTATATTTTTGGTAGCAGTTTTAAATGATTACTATTGGTATCATGTAAATTGAACTAAACTAACGGATAAAGTAAGTAGAGGAATTAAGGTTCTTCATTAGTATTTCCCGTGCGTCACAACGTCCCATACAATAACAGGAAACGACATTCCAATACTGGCTACCGGGATCATAATCGACATATTATTCAAATTACGGTTTCGTTCGGGAAGATTCAGCAATAAAAAGAAACTTCAGCCCGCCATACCCGCTTACCCTGAGTAATAAAGCGGCGCAATTTTCGACCGCTTATTTCTCTTGTTTGTGACGCAAACGTGTTACTAGCGCGGAGTTTTCGGAAACTTTTCGCATGGGAGGCTGATAAAACAAATATAATATTGCCACAGTATTATCGCTAATGTCAATTTCGAGTTGATCGTCTATGCTGAAACATATTTCCCGTAAAGTTTTTTGTGTTACCTATTAAGTCGACGTGATGGCATCGAATGTCCAAACGAACGAATTAAATCAATTCGGAGCAACAAAGGAAAGCCTTTTCCCATTAGTCTAAAGTAAACCATAGTAATTGAGTTTGGATTGCTTTAAAGATTTATACCACTATGCCCGCCTCCATCAGTGTAAACACTGAGCATTCCGACATTTTAATTGAATCCAAACTTCTCATTGTTATTTTGTATAGATATTTATTTTTATCGTTTCAATAAGAATAATATTGTCCTAACTAGTAAAGTTCTTGTTGCCTTAGCTGTATTTATATATGGTATTTCAATAATAATTGAAAGGAAACTTTGAGAGAACACGAAACAACCATTAAGGGAGTACGGGAGACATTTAGAATTTAAGAATAAATGACATGAAATAATTTTCCTATTGTACTCACGGATTATTAATTTTCTAGCTTTCAACTGAAAATCGTATAAATAAAACATATTATTCTTATATTGTGTTGTTATCATTTTTTTATCATCTTTACTTTAGAAAAGAATCACTGCAGGCAGTTGGTACTCTCTGCATATTCCATGAAACACCTAGAGTGATGATACAAATATAATAATTAAAGTTTGTCGAGACAATTATATGGAAGCGAGATCAGGGCGGAGCTGCGTTGGTGGAACAATCGCTTAACATCAATCAATAGTAGTTATTAGAATATGTAGTCTCCGTTCTGTTCATATTATTGATTTTGATAATTATTAATAAATTCATATAATTCACACGACGCTAATAATAGTTTTACATACCGCACTTTTCTGTTTGTAACTTAAGTATAGGTACAATACAAAATGTGATAAATTTATAAACATTTGCGGAACATTCTTTAATGTTCTCTGATGCTTTGTTTTTCATAAATTGCAGACCTATTATTAAATTTATTTATATAAAATAACTTATATTATTTTCTGGGTGTATCGATTTATTAAAGTATTCGATACACGCAATCCATTACAAGATTCCAAGCACAAACTTTACTACATACATAGTGAAAATTGTTCCAGACTGGCAACCCATGATGGATGTGCCGCCCGTCGCCTGCTGTCAGCTTACAAAATATATCGTGGTTATTAGTTAACTAACCGAGAAATAAATTTTCCTACGAAAAACTAAACAACCAACAGTCATATATTATAACTTTATATAAAAACAATTCGTAATAATACTTCTTTATACGTTATTATTATATTTATACATTAACTTACCTCAATGTATTTGCCTAGTTTGGCTATTTGTTTCAATATTATAACAACATCAGCATTGAAAAGACATTAATATTTGTTAAAGCGTTAACTAATAAAACATGCAATACAACATATTTTGTTTCGTTGTATATGTAGCGTTTCTGATGCGAGATACTATGCTCTGGGATCCCTAACAGGCATGTCCAGCGTGGACGTCTCGAAGGAGGTCGATGTCCTCATTGATCATCATTCTTAATTGATCATCATCATAATAAGCAGCAGCTTATGATGATGATGATGAATTGTGTTTTTCCAAGTGTGTTGCCCGATTTTACCCGCCTTAAAGAACATTATGGTGAACTTTAAGGTGCATCTTTCCTTGCGATGTTTTACTTTACGTTTACAATAAGTGACAATTTAATTTTAAATACGCCCATAATTTTGTATAGAAAAAATACAGGTGCCAGATTTAGAAACAAAGATCCTCTGAGTGGAAAATTGAAATCTAAACCAAAGTTTTAGTACAAATTCTTATACAAAACATAATATATGGGACACAATCTTATCATCGAAAGTTACCTAATGTCAATATTAAATACGATGTGCGCTTTTAAAAGATTCGTAAACAATACGTAAAGTAACAGTAAATCCTAGTAATTTGAGATGTATTCAGCCCGCATAAGTGATGAACAGTACATGAACAAGGATGAATGTGAGCGATTCATTTTGCACCATGCTGCCACATAATCTATCTTGTTACATCTACATATTATTATGCAAATATTTCTTATTATTATGTGTACTTTCGTTTTCATTGTGGTACCTACGTTGTTTTGTTGTACCTACAATCACGAACAGAATTAGAACTTCCAACGTAATCTTATTTGTACATACCCAACTCCCGATTTTCAACCACATTTGTTTCTAAATTCAAATTGCAAATACCGCTAATTCTCCCTTCACTTAAAGCTGTAATCCTTTAAAATCATAGACAAATGGAAGGTACATTGTATTTACATAGAAGTACTAAGCTATGAATGTAATTAACTCTAATCTATAAACTAATCTAGAAATTATGAATTACGTTGATTAAGAACGTATTGTTGTTTTTTACGGTCATTAAGAATGTACGTTCGTGTATAAATATGTATAAAATTTAATCAGTTCGATATTAATAAATCGTGTGCATAGTAGGAACATTAAAGCTCCATACTTCACATTCAGTTATGGCTACTTCTGGGGTAATAGCTTAATTTTATTTTCCTTGTGATGGATTCATTATATCAAATTCTGAGCAATAACACAACTGGTGCTAGTTACCTACTCTTGAGTAAACGATTTTAAATCTAATTAGGAAACGTTTGAACCATCTATGATTGTAAGTTTCTGATTTATATATTTTATTGTCGTTAAAGGTTAAACGAACGTTTTGTTAAAAATAATATTTCCGTGTAAGTTTAAATATGAAATGTAATCTAGACATAACTAATAATGATATATAACTAATGACATACGGTATAAGAGCGTAAGACGGAAAAAAATCCGCGATTTTCAGAGCTATCTGCGGGATCACGAGAACATCTGCCAAAGCAGTAACAACTTCACTAATGTAATTAGTTCGCGGAAACTCGTCGGCGGGCCAGAACTCAAAAGTAATTAGGTAATTATGATTTTTCAAAACTCACGCTGCTTTTGAAACGTCTGTGCAAAAATTGCCAAGACGTTTTGCTCTGTATTTTATCGCAGCTGCTAAAATTGCGTAATGTGGACTGAGTTTTTTAATGAGGATTATATGCGATATTATTAATTGCTTGCCGATACTTGCGACTCCGGTTGCTTTGTTTATAATGTTACAAATATAATTTTTGTGCAGACCAAAAAAAATATCAAAAAGGCCGCGGATCTCCTAAAAACAAAACACACAATGCTAAGTACGTAGTGCTTGTAAAATCGTGGTATTTTAAAACTTAATAACTTTATATTTAATGAGGATATCGCAATTTTATTTTCTAGATGTTAGAGAATTAGTTTTTGCGCTTGTGTGCGGAATGCAGACCTTTATCCTGTTATTCATATTATAGTCAATATTACAATGTCTTTGGTCGTGTTCATTGCAAGCGCCGTTCGACAGGTTCTGAGTTCGGTTCCTGGGACGGCACTATTGGATTTTTCTAACTTGGATCTTCCAGTAGTACATATCTCGGAGCCTGGATATGAATCCGGAGTATGCTGAATGTCCGAAGTATCCGGAGTGTAGTGTACACCTCTGCCTATCTGTTCAGGGTGTACAGGCGTGATATAACGTAATCAATATTCAAACCTAACATGATATAACATGATTTATTAAATGGACGTCTGAAATGAAAGCGTGGCATAGACAGGTATCTCAAAACGGTTTCTATAGTAGGCGCTTGGTGACACGAATTTCTTTTCAACGGCACTGTGAATGTGCATAAAGGCAAAAGTCGGGCATTCATACCTTTTTAATGGCTTTTCGATCATTGCGAGCTACTTTGCTGACTATTCACTGAGCACGGCGTCTGAATGCTAGTAATTTATCTACTAGAGTTGCTTTAATTCTGGGAGCGTTTATGTGAGCTTTATGTGTAAGTATATACGGTTCAATATACCCTGAGCGCGTAATACTCATAAAACGCAACAGCGCGCCAACTCCTGTGTCTATACGTGAACAAGATGAATTACTTTGATCTCGCCTTAAGCAACTTCACGTGCTGTTACAATTTCGAAATGTTGGCACGTCGGAATGTTCTAGAATATTGTAGATATTGCCACCTACTCACAATTAGTTCAAAGGTAATTACTGTTCTAGGTAATTTTGCGAACTGAAATATTAACGGAAACTGTACCAAATGGTGTTCATTTCTATAATCAACCTACATGATTCGAGTGTTTCCAAATTCGAGATAGAAATTGTTACACAAATCCGTGAAACTATGTGGGGATGGAAATTAGATGAGATAACAATGAAATGATAGATTTGTATAAAATATTTATTTAGTAAACACAAAGGAAAGATTACCGTCACGTGTCAAACATTTATTACAAATAATATATAATTATTACAAATGATATAGATTAGATTCGTTTCTAAAAGTGGATTTTATAACGACAAATTCATTTACATTTACGTATCCATCAACGTATCAAAATTTACAGTAGGTATATATACTCAATAATTTTGACTTATGCAGGAACACTGCTAATAAACTTTAGTCATTCTAATTAAAACATAATGCTGAGTTCTGACCTATCTTTACTGGTATTATCTGAATATCTATTATAAGTTTTCAACATTAAATATCAGTGTCGTGAAGTGAAATGTTTTAGAAGAACCTTAATACCTTAATACGTCTGCAATCCACTCTTGACCAACACTACAGACTGTGGCCTTAATACTTCTCATTATGAGACGGATGCGGTTTGCAACAAAGGAACGATAAAAGAGTTCATTGACATATAATTTGTAATACGTAACTTCACGCCTGTAATCCCCGAAGAGGTAGGCAGAGGAATGCAGAACACTCCCACGTCTCACCGGTTACGTTTACGT
>DWEJ01000238.1:0-19003 GCA_018245835.1 Mysoria sejanus stolli | reverse complement strand
CTACTAGGCCGCCGCCTCCACCGCCTACTAGGCCGCCGCCTCCACCGCCTACTAGGCCGCCGCCTCCGCCATCTACTAGGCCACCACCTCCGCCACCGTCAACCACAAGAAGACCACCACCGCCTACTTACTCTACGATAGTAGAAACAATAAGGACAACTGGATATTACTATCCTACACCATCCGTACCATTCCCATTGCCGACAACAACACGTGCTCCACCGCCCCAACCACCAACATATCTTCCCCCTACTACTAGACAGACCCCTCCACCAAGACCACCTCCTACGCGCCCAACTCCACCCCCTACGCGCCCAACTCCACCCCCTACGCGCCCAACTCCACCCCCTACGCGCCCAACTCCACAACCTACGCGCCCAACTCCACCACCTACACCCTTTCCCACCAAAGGCACAACTGGTTACGATTATCCTAAGCCACCGAATCCATTAACATACCCGACCATACCCCCATACATTTCAAAACCATCTACCACAAGACCACCAGTCTACATCTCGTCGACCACGCCATTTCCAGTAATCATAACTACGAAACGACCGACGTATCCGACATATATTCCTCCCGTGACTACAAGAATACCGTACACTACACGGCCGCCTTTCGTAGTTGACCAAGGCTACTTCTACGACAAACCTGTTGTACCGTTCGTGTTTTAAGTGTTTCCAGAATTGAGGATTGATTTACTATTTTGTTAGTTAAGTTATCAATCTATCTAATACCTTTAAACGAACAATTTTCGAGCGGGGGTTTCGGGGGTAGTAAATCGATCTAGCTAGCTAGTTTTTATTCGTAGAAAACTTCATTTTATTCGTGTTGTCAGGCTATGAAATCTGCTACAATATAATTTGAATACGAAGGTGAATTTCTCTACCGTATATAAAAGCTCAGGTGGGAAATTACGAGGTCCCGAAACTAGAAGATCTCGATTCAAGTCCAGGTGTCTACAATCCGATTATATTTTCCTCTTTTTCAAGTTGCTTCTTTCATTATATAAACTATTATTCGGAGCCCTTTATCAATGCATCCCATGTGTGTCTAAATGTATTTTCTAAAAAAACACGGTTTACCTAAAAAAATACCCAGCAAAGCTCGTTCATCCAATTGTACATATTAAATACTTAATACGTTAACAAAACAAGTAGCATTATAAAAAACAAATTAAATAGACGAGCAAAGAAGTGTTTGGCTTATGTATGTGCTACATATGTATGTGTGTGTGCTACATATGTACGTTAGCTAGCTAGAATCGAAAGACACGATGCATATCAATCAGTAGTCTCAATTAGCCAGTACCTCGCTACATCGCTACCATGTACCATGTACATGAACCTCGCTACATCGAGGATTAATATGACAACTTAACTAATGAAACGTAATTTCATAATACTAGAAAACTCTACAACTCTACCTGATGCCATAATTATAATATTGTGATGCCAAACGATGTATTTGTGGTTATTATTGCAAACGAATTTTCCTTCTTGTTTGTTTAATATTTATGAATATAATTATGTAATTATTTTAGTTGACTACATTTTAATTGACTACATTTCTCCTTAAAGCCGCATCTGAATTAAATTACTAAAAACATGCATTTACTACTTACAAACATAATGTCAAGTAGTCATTTTGCAAACGCCTTTTTTATTTGATAACTGCTTTTGGATGTGAAAAACAATCCGTTAAATTAAATGACATCATTTGTACATTAGAAAAACACCATAATTTTAGTCTACAAACTTAATATGCTGTATAAACGAGTACTTTCACTAAAATGAAAAATCAACGAATAATGAATTTACTGTAAGGTTTCAAACAAAAATCAATATTAGATAATTATTAAATTTCCCATTGGTGAACATTCTTTGCAAGATGGGTTTCTAGTCTACATATCTATATTTCACAGTTTATCGAAGAAATAATTATTGCTGACATATTTTAAAATACATTAACCACAGACAAATTTAGATATGTCCAATGGTAAATGGTGAAATAGGAATAAATTAATCTCGAGGTTACCAGAAATCTAGTGATGGATGTACATGTACAATGTATATTCATATGTATTGTAATTTTTTATATCGTAATTTTAATATTTTTAATACTCAAAAAAATATCGAAATCTACACTGCCCTTAACTAATTATATGTTATAAGATGTAAAAATATGTTTTTAAAAAAAAAATTAAAAGAAATTAAGAATACTTGTCGTTTTACTTTCCAACTTACAAATAAATAAACGTAACTTCACGCCTGTAATCCTCGAAGAGGTAGGCAGAGGAATGCAGGACACTCCCACGTTACACCGGTTACGCTTACGTACCCACTATGGAATAGGTGGTGAGCCTATTGCCATGCATCGCGTACATATCCAGACTCCGTACCACGACTAGAAAATCTAAATTAGACAATTTTGTAATGTTCGACCCGGGAATCGAACCCGGGACCTCCCGATCGGCAGTTGCACTTGCAACCAACACGACCAACAAGGCAGTCACCTATACATTGTTTCTACATATTAATTGAAGTATTTGTCATCTTTGGGATTACTCTCTTCATATATACACAAAAACTAACACACATATTCCATGTATATTGCTATGTAGATGAAACGTGAAAGTTATTTTGATGTACAACGCCATCTATATTGCAATGTACAAAACCGTTATATCAGGCCTACATATTTTCAAATCTATCTACTATAGGTAGGTAACGGCGAAATATATATTTTGTTACGTTTACGTGACACATAGAAACATTTTTAGTCGTCACATCATCACATCATTTTATCATCAGCATTTTTCAGTCCATCGCTGGACATAAACCTGCTCTAAGGAGCGCCATTACGCACTTTCAAAGGGGATTTTTGTCTATTATCCTCATCATAGCCACGGGGGTTGGTGATCCACTCGCATATGCGCATGACATTTATGGATTCGTCATTGATATTTACCGGCCGGAACAAATATTCAAATTTTTGTACTCGATGTGCAACAACCTTTATGACCTTCTTTAATCCTATATTAAACTAAAATAATAAATAAATCGCAAAATATATGGCTGCCTCGTTGGTTGTGTCAGTTGCAAACGTGACTACCTGACTAACTGGGGGTCCTGGGTTCAAATCCCAAGTCTGACTCGTAATCTAGATAAGTGCCCGGGGTATGTAAATAGACTCACCACATATTCCATAGTTGGCCGTAAACGTAACTAGGGAAACGTGCGTGTGTAATGTAATCCTCTGCCTAACTCTTCGGGGATTACAGGCATCATATAACGTATAAGGTAAAATAAAAGTACAATTACTCAGGTCGTTAATAACACAAACTCCTTTACAGTTTGAGTGTGTGAGGTTGTACAATTTATCACTTTTATTATACATACACATTAAGAAAAAACTGTATGAAATATTTGGCATAAGCGATAAATTTTCATTGAACCACTGCCGTGTGAAAGTACACCGCATGATATGCATATATCATGCGGTGTACTTTCACACGACATACGTTAAGGCAACAACTGCCTCGTTTGTTGAGTGGTTACAAGCGTGTCCGCTGAACGAGAGGTGCTGGGTTTGATCAAAGGGTCAGCTACTATTGGGTAATGTGAAATTCCTAATAGCGTTCGAAGTCTCAATATGCCAAAGTGTATGGCAATAAGCTCACCACCGTTTTGGAAACGTGGGTTGGAAAGGCAAGTGGTGAAACCTGTACTCCACATTTCGTCAGTAATACAGCCTGGTGTTACGTTATTTAAATCAACCATTTTCTATATTGTTTTGACAAGTACAACCTAGCGAACGCATTCATAATAATCACTTGAATTACAAAATACGAAATATGAAATATTTTATATAATTACACGCTACATTATATATTGAATTTTCAATATAATATTAAACAATTCTTAAATTAATCACTACACGACGAGTATGTTCAAAGAGTCCGTAATCCTACCCTTCCACATTCGATCACTTTGGTACTGTTTCAGTGCTTATAATCATAGTACAGAGTTATCTGAGAGCCATGTAATGCAATAAATATCCTCGTCGTAAAACCTCAGGGATCCAACTACAAAGTAATTAAACAAACAAAGTAATTATTATCTTTCAAACGTTCTAATTCTTCATAAAGAACATAAAACGAACGTGCTTCCAAAAAGAATTTTATAACTTCACATTAACCGTAAAGTATGAAAAATATAATTATCGCGACCGTACAAAAGTAGAGACCAAAACGGCACTTTAGTAGATAAATTTATAAGTGGTTATATGAGGAAACACATGTCATGTGAGCTGTATTCCATGTATATTCAAACTGTGTTTAATGGTTGTGGAATATGCAAAGCAGTGGTAAACACGTACAACAGACGTTTCACTCGCTCTATGCGGGATGACCGTCTGTGCCTGACACGCTCTACTGAGTCCTAGTGATGGTCGGACAACTATATCGATATCCTACAATTTATCATTTTAATGCCCAATGTAAAAGACAAATAATTAGGGATAAAAACCTATCAGGGAAGAACTACTGTGTGTTGAGATAGACTAATGATATGATCCAGTTATCATTTTAATGTACACTAGGTGTGACTTTGTGTTTGTAATATTTCGTAGTAATAAAATTTTAAGTAATATATCGTCTGTGTCCTATATAAAATTACAGCTATATTTTAAACCATCGACACAAAAATGAAAGTAATGGTCCCATCACTACACGAAGAAACAATCTCTAGAAGAAAACATCGCACCGAACAATCGGTAAGAATTCACATTTTTGCGCGCGGCCGCGTGCAGTAAACAGGGCATTCTTCGGTCAGGGACAGTGATGTAAACATGTCGAGTGACGGCTCGGTCAGTTCAAGAATCAGCCAGTTCGGACTTTACAGGACGATCGACGCCAGAACGGAGGAGTTCTTGAAACTGTCAAAGAAACGACAGATTAAACAAGGATGCGTATGCGCAGCAATTTCGACCGCTATTACGGTTACCGTTCTAGTTGTAAGTATACCTACATATATACCTGTACCTATGTATATACACGTGTACATATTTATATAAACCTGTACCTATGTATATACACCTGTACCTACATACATATGTACATACGATATATTAAATTTATAACCTTTCTTTTAATTTATGTTCCTAAGTTTCATGTGTATGTGCGTTGTGTTACATATGTAGATGAATTTATTTTGTATTAAGGGCGTTTTGAAGCAATAATATTTAATGGTATGATGGTCTTTGTTGGATAATTTTAAGGTTAATCATAGTTATAGATATATTTAAATATTAATATATTTTTGTTCGATATATGAAAAAATATTCATTATACGAGTACATATCAAAACATAAAGGATTCCGTGTTTAATCTAATTATTTATGTAAATAATTTTTTTACTTTCTCATAACAGGGATTTTTTAGAACAGTTTTAATAAATACTTTTAACTTTGACCTTACTATTGACAATATTTAATATACTTCGGACACAACATATGGAATTCTTACACAGAAATTTTAATACAATTATAAATATTTACTGACATACTCATACGTAGGTATATTATAATATGGATGGAGGTAGGCGTGTATGCAAATCGTTACAATTATATTTAAATGTACGTACTCGTAAGTACCCACTTACATTCTTATTACGCTAATAAAATTTCTATCATTCCATATAAAGTAGGTAAATAATAACGACAGTTAAATAATTATCATGCAATGTAATGCTATGTGATGTATGCTATAATTAAATTACTGACTGACCCGTTGGCAGTGTTTAGCGAATTTAACAGATTAGGCGAAGGAAACTATGTACATAATTCGATTACCGCCCAGGCAAATAATTTTTTATTATGACCGCGAATATTCGTTCTGACTCCGAATGTATTTATTTTAATATAAATATTTATACAATAATTTACACATGTACTATAAAGAACTGGATCTGCTTTACTTGGGATTAGATACTCGTGTGCAAGGGTTTGTTTATTGATCTAGACGGAGGGGCAGCATCTTTCCTTTGCTGGAAGATAAGTCAAATAGTTTAAACCAAACGTTGCATTTATTGCTCAGATGTGACATTGAATTACTTGTTAGACGCCGATGTACGAAGGCACACTATGTTCATTGAAAACTGTATTAAAAAATACTAGCGTAAATAAATGTTTGTAAATTTCTATTTTATTATACGGCTAGATCATTAACACAACATATCGATTACATTTCCCAATTAGGATAGGCAGAGGAGTGTTTCACTTCCAACTTTTTAACAGTTATGTTATATACATTGGATTAAGAGCTCAGCCTATTATTTTAACAACAGACACCAATCTAGAATCCAAGCTACAATTGGTAATTACAACTTAGAAAATAATATTTGGCTGACCAGCGGATCGATCCAAGTATTAATCCTTTTCCTTAGTAGTCACGCATACAACCACTGGATCAACGAAGCAGTACATTAATTTAAATAATATAAACAAACTCCGTCAATGTAGATTTCCATATGTTTACTAGAATGTGTTGAAATCGTTCGTATTTTTGCAATATTTAATACGTATTCAATAAGCATTATAGCACACGTAAAATATTACAGTGTTCTATTTTCCCTTAATTATTGTATGACTTATTACAGGTAAGAGAAATTCGACGAAAATACATGGAGACATTAAAAAAACGTTTGTGAAACAAGTAGGAAACAACCGCAGCAATTATCGGCTAAAGCGAAATGCTGCTTCGACATAATGTGACATGCGTGCACAGTTCCAAAGACTCAACAAAGTGCAGAGTAACCTCCCAATTATTATTATCATCATCAACCTTTTGTAGTGTACTGATGGATGTAGGTCTCCCCTTGAGGTTATGCCTCCTCTCGCTGGGCATAAGGGTTGAAATCGCAGAGCACAGCTTCTCGAACAGCCTACGCTGCTGCCTGTAGGCGACCAGCGCATTTAGTTTTGTCTGGGCAGACCGTGCCATACCGCGATCCATACCCATGAGTACATGTAAAATAATAGTAAATAAGAGTAAAGTTATTTTATCATAATGAATATCTTAAATCTGGAGATTAATCTACTTATTACGTTCTTATTACTTATTACGTTTCTGTGTACTTGTTACGTTATCTTCTTATTACGTTTTCCTATTATTTTTTAATATTGAATTAAAAGTTACATTTGGCGTCTGACGTCATATCATGTGAGGTTCAAAGAAGGTAGCACGGTGGAGTGTGGAGAAAGCGTTCTTCACGATTAAACTATTAGAAAGAGTCTATACTATATCAATATAAACGTATTATGTCTCATATAATTGGAATTTAAAATTGTACATTTCTAGACTCCTCTGAAGTCTATGGTGTATATTTGCTTGCACGCATGACGCTGTCTGTTGAATACAACAATGTTTAATACTCGCGATCCCTGATATGCAATAACATTTTTGTTTGCGTTTAACGTTGGAATGCTTAACTGGTATACAAAATAATATGTATATAAAAGTCTCCGCCGTGACCTCGCGGCATTTGGCGGGAGCTAATTAGGAAGGACTTCGTATAGGTCCGAAACTAATTGGGCCATCCCGAAAAAAATACTTGAGTCTAGCCGACTTAATACTTAATATATAAAATATGAGAATAGATGTGATACACGAAAATTATACACTTAGGAGAGGGAGTTACTTTAAACAAAATCTAATTAAAAGAATCTTCTAAGATCTTTGACATTATAAAACTACGCAGTGGGCCAGTCAATGGCTAAATAGTTATAATTTTTTGACGTTAGTAGCGCCATCTATGATGATTTTAAAGCACCATAATTTTTATCGATTATCATAATTATTGTGAAGCTATATTTTAATATCTTATTAACCAATATTACATTATCGGAAATGTCTCAAGGTTCTTTTAACTGTTACCTATGATTTAAAAGGAATAATGCGTTTATAAAAGATGAGCTAATTGTATGGCTGGACATAAACGAACGAACGTTTGTTCTGTGTTGCAGTTTCTGACTATTTATAATGATCCATGTTTTGGTTTATTTGCCAGGCATGCGATTCGCACTGAAATAACACACTAAAGTAGCAATCAGAAATAAATACCTGTGGGGTCAAGCTCTACAAATAATTGTGTTTGAAAACACTTTCCACTTTAATCGGAATTCGTACTTTAATTGTAGGTAGTACACCTAAAACATTTCCTTAACACATTGTGATAGAGATCAAGCATTATAATTTATATGCAGAGGTACATAAGAGAAATTCATCTTATAATCGCGTAATTGTACTGTGTCACCTATTTCACCGCAGAAAGTAGCATTCAATATTAATGTAGAAAACCTTTTATATAATGTTTCAGTTGACCAAATGTCCACTATGACTGTCCTTTTGTGTTAACTATTGTTTACGTTTTGTGGTAAGTATCTTCATTGGTATACTAAAACTGCGTAATCTAACAATAACATTGTGAACGAATTCTTTGATTATAGAATTATATAAAAATTATACCCATGCTGTGATCTTTTGTAAGAAAAGCCGTTTATATTGTTTTTACTTTTGATATCTTTTTCAGATAATTGTTCTTATTTACGAGTATAATGTTACTGACACCCGGCGAACCATTGGGAAGTCCAACTGGATAATGAACAATAGTATAGATTTTCCAGCATTACAAGAAAGGTTTAACGAAGAAAATATTAAAATAGACGGGATCACACTCAAGCTACTCCCAATTTTACTAAAAGTACTCCATCAAAATAGAGACATAGAAAAAATAATGGAGGATCCCACCAGTCTCCGCCCTCCATACGAAACAATGGACACCACAGATATGACGTATACTAAAAATGTTTTTGCTGATACTAGAAACTGGATGAAATTACCAGATTCACGACTCTATACCATTGAATACAAGACCTCTCCAATAGTGTACTTTAAAAATCCAACTAGAAATGTGGAATACTTTACAAAAATAAGAAAAATAAGAGATTACCAAAGAATACTGAATTACGTTGATAAAATGATAAGCGAGAAAAACTCTCTAGGTTCAACACAGGCCATGAATAATTTTAAGCTTACCGATAGTCCATTGAGAACCACTACGCCCGCAGCGAAGCATAATTTACGAAAAAAAATAAAGACATTACAAACTTCAACCCCAAAAATATTAACAAAAGAAAAAAAATCTAATTGCAAATGTCCACATAAACTTAATGAACTAATGAAAAAACTTTTGACTAGTATTCAGCAACTATTAACATATTTTTCTGGAAAGACTCCGAATATTGCTGTCAACAAATGTAGTAGTCCAATTGAAATGAAAGAAATTGAATCTAACACACAGCCATTTACTACCACTACAGACAATAAAGATGTCATTAAACTAGAAGTATCCCAACCAACAAAATATAAAACATTTCTTAACAGACACAAATATACAGTGGACTTAGGTCCAACAAGCAACCATGATATCCGAAGAGAACATACTATCAACACTATTATGAATTTTATAAAGCCTATTAATAAACAAAGATACTCTGATAAAAAGTTTGAACCGCAGGAAGTTTTTAGCGGAATTTATAATGATATTGGATCTTCAGAATCTAATAATATTATTAAAGAGACAAGTACTCAAATATTACCAAGATATACTACTAATACTAAAACCCCAAGTGATGCTGTTACTACAGTAGCTGATTATATATTACAAAAAGGTATTTATGATATGTCCTCTGAAACAAAGTTGTCATCCACAACATTTTCTGACTCTGATTACGCTGGCAACGAAGATTATTTAGATATAAATGCAAATCAGGAAGGCAATTTTAATAAACTTAATATTTATAATACAGAATTAATGAAAAGTAACAATAAATCTGAAGAAAAAAATAATTCCAAAGAAGGAAAATCGGTAACATATTCATTTAAAGGCGTTAAGGGGAGGAAAAAAACCTACGACAATATAGGAGTAATGCGTAAAATAGGTAATCTAGCTTATGATAATAATAACAACTCAAATTCTTGGCCAATGTTACATCGATTTGCTCCGGTTTTAAAACCCACTACAACCAAAACGACAGAGATTACAAATAATATTAAATATAATACTTCTTTCATCAAACCTACTCACAAAACTCCAACTTTTAAAAACAAAACTTTCGTTACTAAAACAAATACAACAACCATTGAACATGAAGTCCCTAAACTCAAAAATATTCATATTTCTATGCCAGAACACAATATTGAAAAGTTACTGGAAGGAAATATATCAACAGAAGTGGCTCTGAAACAAATAGAAGAAGCAATTGAAATTATTAATAATGAAACAATACCGACGAAGGCCGATAAATTCACTACAACTTCCGATGATACGTGGGGGTTGGTAAAATTAGAAGAGAATACATCTCCTATGAAATCCATTTTACCTCCAAGCAGATCAACATATCTCGAAATGCAGAGAAATGACTATTCAGCAAAACACGACGAAACCCAAGATTATGATAATGACTTTCTAGATTACCATCAACTTCACTAGTTTTAATTCTTATTACATTTAATACAATTTTGTACGCCTTTCTTACCTTTTCATATGCTTCTGATCTTTAGGTTAGTTGAAAGATATTCCTTTTTTAGCTATAAGATCGTCAATTGTTACTACCGTATAATCTTGTTTTTTTTTTGTTTATTTTGTCTATGTATATTGTGTTGCATTACTAAATGGCTCTTGTATACCGGCAATAAAAATAAACCTTAACTATTTTTTTCATTTATCCCTTGTACGTAACATCGCGCCTATAATCCCCGAAGAGGTAGGCACTGGACTGTAGTACACTTAAACATTGAACATAGTACATTAGTTACATTTATCCATCGTAAAGTTCTAAAATTTGATGTTTTAGTGACAAATACTCTATAGAAACAATTTCAAAATCCTAACACTGAACACTAATCATTGATTGCTTAATATGCGATTTGTTTAAGAATGCCCTGTAAGCTTCTGAGATTTAACGAAAATCTAACAATCTACATACAAACAATTAATACATGTAATACGTTAAATATACGCGGTGTCTACACGTAGAACATATTTTTGAAAAACTTTTATAAAAGGTCTTTAATAACGCATTTGTTTTATTTAAATCGATTAATAAATAAAAAAGATATGCTTATTCAATTGAGGCCGTTGAACAATTATTGGAATAAAAGATACTGTTCAGTCGATTCACCTCAAACTTTGGTTATATGTTTAGTCTGTGAATTATTATAATTGAAAATTTATGTGAACACAAAGTTCAGGCTGTTAATCCCGAAAGAGGTAGGCAGAGGAATGTAGTAGAAGAGTGTTTCACCAGTCACGGTTACGTCCTACTATGGAATAGGAGGTGAACGTATTGCCATACAACGGGCACGAAACCAGACTTCGATATACTACTAGAAATTTTAGTAGAAAATCTAAGTTAGAAAAATCGAATAGTTCCCGACCTTAGAATTTAACGCAGGACCCCACGATCAAAAGTCGCAACCAATCGATTACTAAGCTAGCTCTAAATAAACTGCTTAATTATTTTTAATTAGAATTTTGAATTTAAAAATTTAATAGTTATCTAGTCTTTTTAAATTCATGTGTTGTCCTTCTTACAAAGAAAATTAAAAAACACAAAGTAATGTGATGTTTCTTTTAATTTCAGATAGTTCTACTAATCTACGAATATATGATTGTTGTAGAAACAAATATAGTACAAAGCAGAAGAATCCTAAAAAAGAATAAAACAATTGCACTAAGTGATCATCCCATTGCAGATAGGTTAGATCGAACCTATTTTGGATTTGATCAAGATTATTTTGAAAGAATGCCACTTCTTGTAAACGCTATGCAGGAAAATACTTACTTAGATCCATCGACAGAAATATTTGAAGCCTCTCATAAAAAGAAAAGGCATCCAGAGTTAAGACATATAAAACTGACAACAGAAAATTACCGAACAATTAGAAGAACTAGTCCACGACCGTTCCTTTATGAACATAGAAATCCAATACCTGCACCATTTAGTAAAACACACAGTAATTCATACGCATCAAGAAGCTGGGTGGAGAGTTACCGGAACGCACAGAGATTAAAAAATCTTAATGAGATAATTAAATATCTAGAAAAAACTGTAAAGGCCAAGTTCAGCAACCAACAAACACAAACCAGTACTCGATATGCTTTTTCAGGTTTTTATCTAGAGCCCTTTGCAGATGAAGATACAAATTTACCTAAAAATGATTTAACATCGCTAGGATCTGTTAAAAATGAGTATAAATCGAATCATAAGTTTGATCCATTATATACATTTAAGCCCGATCACCCAGGTGAGATAAATTTGTTAGCTGAAGGAGTTAAATTTGAATCAGCCCCAACACTGGATTTTGTTAATGATATATTACCAACAGTTCCAATATTTAGACCAATATTGAATCGAAAAAGAAATTGCTTTGATAATTTATGTAAAGATGACGAAAACAGTAATGTTAAAGTATCTAGTTCTAGTTTGAACGATAATACAGATTTCAAAAAAATTGGTACACTAAAATCATTTGGATTAATGCTTAATTTATATCCTATCCATATTACGAAGTTAACTGATAACGTTAATACATCGCTAAGTGCTTCGACTGAATTAGACAACATTTATATAACAACGTCACGACCAAAAGTACAGTTTAGAAGAAAATCGTCTTTTCCTGTAAGACGAACATCTACCAGAAATAGGTCAAGATTTTCAAGCATAATAAAGCAAAACAAAAACTCTATACCCAGAGACTATAATATCTCGACATATAACAATATCCAGTCTGGTACAATTCCTAAAATGATGGTCCATTTAAATGTATTTTCAGTAAAAAAAGACATTGAAAAGACTACAAATTTAACTGATACACTACTTTCGAACACTCGACTCGATACATCAACGTCTGCAACCAGCACTTACAAAACAGTAATCCAAAATTATCCTGTTCTAAATACTTCTCAAGTCCAAGATTATCATATTGGAAGTTCCGGTGTTATACCTGTAGAAGAAAGAACTTCGTCACCTCCTACATTACCGATCGTAACTCCAAATATACCTCAATTTGATACCACAACTGCTATTAATGAAGTTCCAAGAACTGAATCTCTAGAAGTATTCAAATTTAGTCCAGAAGATGCAAAAATACCTGAGGAATACATGAATATACGTAAATTTAATGGGGAAGAGTTGGAATTAAAGGAAATGAGCCGTAATTTAAATGAGCCCATAGAAAGTAAACCAAATAATATTGAAGCTAGGACTCTTATAGTGAAACTAAAAAAGTATGATACATTAAATGAAGAATCATCGACAGAAACAACTGAAGATTATGAAGAGGTAACAAAAACATATGTTCCCCAGATAAATGGACATTACAGAAATTTACTACATAAAAGTTTAAGTACTTTGTTAAGAGAAAGTTCGGAAAAATACAAGAGGAAATTAGAAACGACTTCCAGCGTTCGTAGATCAACTTATGTGCCGATGTACGTAAATATTAAGAGAAACCATACCAAAAATATATTTGATGGCAATGATTAACGATTCGACGTTTTCTATTGATGTTTCTGTTGCTGCAATATTCATTTTGCAATTCGTGCCTATCCCACCGACTAGATGCAAAATTATTTCTGGTATTGAATCTTTTTTATCGTAAATATTTTCTCTATGTTAAGCTCTATATATAGCATTGTCTAAGTTATTATTATGCAAACCTAATTAATATCTGTTACGATATAAATTTATTGATTAATACACTTTAAAGCGCTTGCACAAAACCATGTCCCCTTTAAATAAAATGTTCTTGTAAAAAACATGATAATTTAGTACTACTACTTTATAAATAGATAAATACTACTTTTAAAAACATGCTAATTTTATTGCATTAGACCCTGGTTAGGTACCCAGAAGTTTATTAAAGGTTAATTAACTTTCTAGTGAGGTTCTCAATTTAATCATAGTTCCTCTGTGTATGTTACGTCTAATAAAATAATCTGAATGTAATTAAAAATAAACTAGGGTTATTTTTGTTCAAAATTAACAGCAGCTAAACAAGTCAGACCCTTTACAAATGTCTTAAAATATTAAGTGTGTTCTGATAAAACACCTACAGCCATTATTCCTAATTATCATGTTTAAGTCCACTGCTGGACATATGCCTCCCTTGAGAAATAAGATTAAACATATATATACATATTTTTGCATATTTATTTGCCAGTCAATAATGTACATTCTAAGAAATTTCAATGATCATCTTTCACAAGAGGACAAAACATTTTGTTACTAGTCAATAATATATTTTGTTTCTTTGAAATAACGTGACGTATCGAAACGTAACTTCACGCCTATAATCCCCGAAGGGGTAGGCAGAGGAATGCAGAACACTCCCACGTCTCACCGCATACGTTTTTACGTCCAACTATGGAATAGGTGGTGAGCCTATCGCCAATTTAAACTTTTGCAATTTTAATAAAAAAAAATTCTGTTTGTTACAAATTTGCATAAGCACATAATTATAATTGTCTTAGTAACGTTTATAATGTGTTCATAGAGCTGGATATTTTTAAATTTGGAACTCAATAGCTACAAAAGTACTTAATTACATATACATCCCATGTAAAATGTCTTTGATGCTATCTCAGTTCAAAGCTTAGTAAAAATAACCGCAACTATGCGTAAATGTAAAACAAAACCGTGGGTTCCATCTGAGTGGATGGCGGAGGTCACAAAGAAACGCACTCGGCGTATCTTTGCCTAGATAGAGCTGATGTACTAAGCCAAAGTGAATAAAACATACATATTACAGAAAACTGACTCGTAGAGCCGCGTGATCGTGGATAATTTAATGTTAAACTAAAAATAATAACAATTATAACGTAAAAATAATTGCATAATTTCGTAATATAATCTGGAATAGATCTGTTAGACTATCAGAGTAGTCCAATTCGGGTAATGTATACGCATATCTATGAGTTCCTTTGTCTTATTTAATCTGGAGTATAAAAATAGTACTGTCACTAAACAATCATTTATTTCGCACGCATTAATATATTTTGCTATTAATATTTGTGACTTGCCAGTAGTTAATATTAATTGACTGCCTCATTGACCCAATAGTTGAAACGCGTCAGCCAATAGAGATTTCCTGGGTTCAAATCTCGGGTCGGGCACCACTGGGTTTTTGTAATTTAGATTTTCTACTTGTACATAGTCGTGCTCTCTTACGAAACCGCGTTTGGTAAATAAAATAACAGCAGAAGTCCGTCTATACTTCCATTCTAACCTCACCTTAATTAGTTCTGGTCTTACCGATTGCATGCTTGATAAGCTGAACACATAATAATATTTCTCGAAACGGTTATTTCAGATTAAATGTAAAATAGAAAAAAAATGTATATAATTAGAACGTCTAACTGATTTTTTAACATATCTATTTTACAAATTATTTGAGAGAATTTGCAATCTTAACAATAAGACGTAACTTTATTCACTTTACGCATTTGTATGCAAAGTATAGTTCGGTGCTAGTGGACTTCCATGGTGGGTCTGCGATGGGCTTTATATTACTGAATGTATATTTATTTCTTGGTACGTTCGACTATAAAGGCTGTAGTACCTATGTATTAGGTATTTACGATCTACAGTTCGCGAATAATCCGCAAACAGGTAACAGCGCCGGGAACACTGGGAACACGGGATAAAGAGAATATCAACACTATTACAGCCCGTCGCACGCACGTCCATTCGCCGTTAGACTAACGTGGACATTCCTCTTGGAATATAAAAAAATACTTATAAAGTTTTATGTTGGATGATATGGAACACATACTGTAAAAATAACATAAACATAGATTTTGTATATAACTGTATATTATACTTGTAATTTCTTTGAATATAGTATGACATACGTGGCGGTGCCGGAAGGTTTCCTATCTTCCTAAGCTTATCAAAAATCATAATCTTAAATTCTAACGTTCTGAGAGAAGCCTGTATCCTGGCGTGAGGAGTGTACACCGGCAATGATGAGTCTGTTTGTAATAATTGTTAATAAGAGTATTAATTTGATTAACAACAGAAATATTAAAAAGGCCTCGTTAAAAACAACTCAAGGTTCAATTCAGTTTAGGTAATATGTTTACAAACAAAATTGAGTAGTAAAGTTTTTGTCATAATTGCTACACTACCGAGTATTTAAACATAAGGAATGAATTAAAAAAAATTAAGGAATGTTTTAAATAGAATATCGCTTGCTGAAGCATCGACAGTGCTTTTATCTTTTCGCTCTTATACCTTCACGAATCACCTCTCAGAATCAGTACAGTCAAGGGTACAATTTATTACGTAGGTCAAGTACGGATTAACAATATTCACATTGTCAAAGATTCTAAAATTTGTAGATTTTCTCATATACTTTATATTCGCTGATGTAACAAGTGATACATAACGCTGAAGTGATAAAAGCAAAAATTGTATAATCGCTTGGATTGCTACGATTAGAATTTTTAAAACAAAAAAATTGAATCTTATCCATACTATTCTCAAAGTTATACTGTTCCATATCTTTGTAGTTGCGCATCCAACGGCTGTCATACAACGCTCGGAATTAACGCCAGGGTAAAGTTGCACGCCTTTACCGCGCCGCGCCTTTGGGAACCGCTGAGTTAATCTTTACACTTCTACAGAAATATTATACTCAAACAACTCTGTTTGTCTTAGCAAAGCGTGATGCTGTAGCAAATATAGTTATCCACCATAGATATAACTTGTGACGTTATGCAGGTATTAATGATTGATTAAAAAAAAAATTATTTTGTATGTGCACTATGATAATGTAAATGTCTTCTTGGTAAGTCGTGATAATTCATGACATTTGTTGAATCATTTAAAGTGTGATAATTACATTTGTCACGTATCATCTCGTGAATAATACGCTTTTTCTGGTTTACAGATTAAGTTCACCTGCTAACATCGAACACTATAACTCTTAAAGATTATCGTTCGACTCACCACCGCCGCCGTCTCCGTATCACTAGTGATAGAAAAGAAAACGACCAGAAAATTAAAACTGTAATTGAATTCATAAAAAACACAGCGCGATATGCCCTAAAACTGGCCAATTAATAAAGCTTTAAATGAGCTTGAGCGCACAATAATCACACAGCATGGCGATATCATTAATACAAAGTCGGACTTCAATTAAAATAAAGGGCTCATTAAAGACACATTCAATACGTAAACGCTTAATTAATTAGTCAATTAAAAGAGCACAGCCTCCCTTATTTTACCTAGTCGACTGTTCCGTGCAGTTCCAATCAAATGGCCGTAATAAATCAGACGACAATCGTATGCCACAGAAGCACGCCGTAGGATGGCATGGTTCTTATTGAATTCGCGATTGCCCACCGAGACTGCTATCTGAGTAACGGGGCCCAGAGTTGTACCTTTTGTCAACTTGTAGTGAGAGCCGAATAGACATTCTTAGGGTGTAGTTATAAGAAATGAGGTATATTCATTTAATAGAATTCAGAAATACTTACTTCGAATATGTTGATGGCCTCGAAAGATTTGTTAGACTTACTTAATGTTAATATTGCTGTTTATCCACTGAAATAGGAAAGCTATAGGGCTTCTATTTCAAAATTCTGGAAATGGGATTTGCGTATAATCAATGTTATTAATATTTGCACCAGGCATTTTCGTGTCTTTGCAATGTGAATAAATTTGCCTCGATCAGATTTTCATTGAAATAAACCAAGTCATGTAAATTTTTTAATTATAATCAGTAATACACCTACTGAATAATATGTACATAAAAATATTATTCGGTAAACGTAATAAATTTTTAAACGCTACGTTCATAAAAATTTATAAATGTTACGTTTATAAAACAATACAACGAAAACAAGTCATGTAATTTTTTTATTTATATTCAGTAACACAGCTTGTCCCGAATAATATATAAAAAATATTTAATAAGATTTGCTTTGAAGTAACACGAAATTACACGTTAAGTTACACAAAAGTATACGTAACATCACGCCTGTAATCCCCGAAGAAGTAGACAGAGGTGTGTAGAGGGTACGCTTTCACCAGTTACGTTTGGAGTGCTTGAAAGGAGCCTTCCCGAGCGGCCACTATGTCTGATTAAGTAGGAACATACACTGCCTGGCGCACCCTAGACATTGCGACAAATCCTTTCACCACGAAGGTTGATCGCACATGATCAGCTGTCGCCTCGACGAAGAAGACAAGACAGGCACAAATCTAGACTCTGAGCTATTACTAGAAAATCTAAATTAGAAAATTCCAATAGTTCCGTAAGTGTAGGACGCCCTCCGACTAGATGGAGTGACGATACAAAGTCGCTGGCAGCGGTCAAATGCAAAGAGTTGAAGATCGGGCTCAGTGGCGTGCTATTGAAGAGGCCTATAGAGGATTATAGAGGCTGATTGTGATGATTATGATGAATAATTTCCAACCTGGGATTCGAATCCTAGACCTTACTTAACGTTTTTCTCTACCCTGCCCCCCCCCCCTTCCTTAATCGTTACATAACACCCAAATTTTTACCTAAATGTCACAAATAAGTTGGCTAAGTACCGGAAATCCCTGGTAATAAATATACGAAGCATTACGAATGAAACGACTGAAGAAGCACAAGGAATTGCCCGTGAAGAGTGCCGCGTTAGTATGGCTTGACTTCGTGCTTCTCCATCACAAGAGCAAAGCGAGGCAGCCGGTGAAACGGCTCAGTTGACAATGCGAAATCGTCGAGAAAATAACAGAGGTCAACAAATACATAATTTTCGACACACAAGAAGAAATTTATAAATTGCTGATTTGAATCGGGCAGCGTTTGGATATGATTGCAGCACTGATTACTGCTTGCATCCTAGCGTTTGCATTGGGCTAATGGACGTTGTTTGCGAGT
>DWEJ01000237.1:0-19004 GCA_018245835.1 Mysoria sejanus stolli | reverse complement strand
AGCCGGTGAAACGTGGGAATGTTCTGCATTCCTCTGCCTACCTCTTCGGGGATTACAGGCGTGAAGTTACGTAATAAACTCTTCCTCGTTTTATGGTAATAGAGTGTTAATTATTGTAATAATTAAAATATTTTCTTTTAATTGTATTCAATATTTTAATGAATTGATCATTTCCTGTAACTCGTTCTAGATAATTTTATGTTACTGAATTTTAACTGATGCATTGCTTGACAAATCTTATTTATTCAGAAGGCTTTTTATTGCTACATACAGTAATAAATACACAGAAAGTTACCAGAGCACTTATAAAATATAACAATAGATCCGTTGACGCATTTTCTATAGATTTTTTAATTCTTTGCACGAAAATTTTATGAAATTTCATAAGTCAATACCAATTTAAACAAAAACTTTTTGTTACATATTGCAACAGCCGTCCTCGTGTGGTATGATTGTTATAAAATCATTTAGATTGTGTTAATACCCAACAGTTGGACATGGGCCTGTTTTTATCGGACCTACATTTAGATAAGAATTGGACTGTGACTAACAATCGAATTCCAATTGATGAAAATAATAAATAGTAAACAAACTATGTCGTTCAAATATAGATTCAAATTAAAATTTTTCATATTGTAAGACAAGAAGCATCCGATTAAATTGAGAAATTTTATGTTTTTTTATTTTCTTCTCAAGATTACTTTGTGATATTCAAAGAATCTCTGTTTACAACGTGACACAAGCAACTGAGTTTGCGCTGGTAGGTAATATTTGACGGCAATCGTCATCGGTCGATCATCATTAATCATGTAATTTATGTTATATTTATTATTATTTATACCTATTGCTTAACCTGACCTTCGACGTAAGGACGTTCTACTGGAAATTGACGTGTTAAAATGTTGGTTATAAACTTTGCATATCGCTACGGTGGTACAAAATCTTTGTGAATCGACAAAGATTCTCGTATCAGAATTGCTAGGTTGCGCGAAAGAATTCGCTTAAAGCTTTACAGTTGTCGCGTTTAGCCAGACGACGTCTATCTTCAGCCAGACTCACATTAGTCATTGTCCGTCTTCTTATCTCCGATGACATGGGTTTTCCAACGCTTTGTTGAAAAAGGTGTGTTATTCTTGGGCTGTTAGTCGCTATACAAGTGTTCAATTGATTGCGTTTTGTTGCTTTGATTTAAAATATGATGTAGCCGAATTTTCAATATCATAAATTGTCATTTATGTTCTTGACAGCAAATAAAAAAGTAAAGAATATTTTAACATTTTACTATCAATGTTTATTATTTAAAAAAATAATAAAACCACGTTAAATATTATACAAGGCCTTTGTACATGAAAATAATTTTTTTCTGGCAATTTTGATTTGCTTCGTAACATCAGAATAGCAAAATACTTTAGAAGGAATATACAGTATAAATGTTTTAACAACAACAAAGGAAGTTCTATGAACAAAGGTAGTACAAGCAAATAATTATTTTGGTGATTCGGACATTTCAGTTGTCGACCCCGTCACAAACAGAGACCGTTTTGGGCAGAAGGTTTAATTCACTCCGACACAACGCACCATACTTCTTGTAATACAATTAAACTTTTCACAAAGAACCCCAGAACCCTTTTGTCCTTATTCAGTATATTTAAAACTGTTCCAGCTAATCACGCCGCTTCTCTATCTGAAGGGTTGACAAAGGATTTTTTTTTAGAGCCTGCGATGGAACTCGGCCTTATTGCGAATTTTGATAATGCCTGTTAACGTATTCCGAGCTCCGTTTTCCGTAAATATTTAGTCAACAAAGTTTTTGCTTTAGTAATTTACATGTTAAGTTCCTTTATTAAATGTTCTCTTCGAGGATTAATTATTATCACCGCTAAGTAGTAATATGGCTTTGACACTAATAATATTAATGTACCCAAATGAAGGGAATGTTCTCGGTGTGAATTTAGAAGTAAAAGAACTACTTCAACTATTTTATTAAACGTATCATATACAATTTTTATTACTAAATTGATAGTGAGTTAAGTTATATTGATCACTCTTAGCTGTCCAAGGTTATCGTGAGATTACTTTTACTTTGTTACAGTCGAAAAGGGATGTTGATTAAAACTGGGATTGGTATAATTTGCGGCGAACATAAAACCCTTCAGAGATGGTCCTCAGATGAATAGTCGGTGATCATTACGAAAATAGAAAATGTCCACTACTTTTATTTAGCACGGGAGAGGTATTAGTTACCTCTATTACGAGTACGTCATCATGTGCATAGTTGACGGTGACTACTTTCTATATGACCATCCATCTCTTTGTCGGGACTTCTTCTTAGCGTTGGTCGGGACTTATAATAATATTTCTTCAGCATGTCACTCATTATGAAGTACATATACATTAAATTTGTTTAACATCCATTTAGATCGTCACATATTAATTAAAGTATTTTGATTAAATTTAATACTTTAAATCCTAACCTCTGGTCAGTCATTTGCTTCATATTTTTATATTCACTTAAAATAATTCAATATTAGATATGATTGCACCCCGCTGTAAGGGCTTAATGTATGTAAATTTACATATTTTTGTTTGTAATTTTTATATTTATTTATGTAATTTTAATATTCATGTATGTAAATTTCATATTTATGTGTATAATTTTCATATTTATGTATATAATTTTCATATTTATGTAAAGAAATTGTCGCAATGAATGATAATAATAATTATCAATGTAACATAACAGCAACATGGTACATCAACGTACAAAAACCTGCTGCACGTATAACGCGGAGAGAGGAGATAATTTTGCGCAAACACACATATTATTCTGGGTCTTTACGCTAATAAATAGCTAGCAAGGAACCATCCTGAATACTAAAGTGCTTGACAAATACACTCAAATCCTTTGTACGATACCCACTTTCACGATAACGTTTTATTTCTAACAAGTATCTGAGTAAGTATATGAGATATATATATGTATGTATATTTACAGTGCGTAAATCACAAGTCTGTTTACGAATGTAATTGTGCTCGAATTAATTTTATTATTACATTGCACAAATAATATAGTTTGAAGATAGTTCTAGTTATTAAAGATATATAGTATAATTAATAAGTGACAAAACGTAAATCTAAATGTAATGGTCCAAGACAACAGACTAACATTGTGGCAAAAGAACTGGCCAATCAGCGTAGATACTTTTGGATTCATTTAGTGGTTTCTGATTTGAATTAGCGGTTTCATATTCCTAGGTGGAGGAGGCTATTTACATGAATTACATGATTATTTACTCATGATTATTTACATGATTATTTACTCGCAAGGAGAAGAATATTCAGAGTTTTGTTTAAATCTTACATTCCTTCACAACATACAAAATTATCCAATCTCTTGAATAGGATCAGTAGTAGAAGCGTCAGTAAAAAAAATATTGTTCACTTTTAGTTGTTTATTTTTCACGTATTTAATATGAATACGTAGATTAAACGAAATGATCGCAAACAAAAGAATAAGCTCTACAATTATGTGACATCACTAATCCGCCCCTCAGCCCCTCTACATTGTTGTTACGTGTTGTCGCGAAACAAAGCAAAGGAATTGGGTCTCTACATTATCTCAAAACGCGTTGTTTCGATCTCATTAACAACAAAGAGAGCAACCGAGCGCCGCGGATGGGGTGAATTGAAATATCAAGCACAATGCCAGAATGATATTCAACATGAAAAGGTATTTAAATAATTTAAATTGCCACTGGAAGCAGAATTGACTTGAAGTATTATAGAGATTTAAGTGAACGGTTAAATGTTCTTTTTTATTTTTATTACTTGAAATAGTAGAATCTTCATCTTCCTCTTTGTTAGGGTGTATAAGTGTTAATTTAGTAAATAAATGTTTAATTAGTATTCACGTATATTGATCATCCTATCGGTCCACAACGCAGAGGATTATAAGTATAATTCTACGTTAAGTTGATATCAGAATTATTAATAAACTGTCCAAACATTAGGTGTTAGAAACGTAACTTCACGCCTGTAATTCCCAAAGAAGTAGGATGAGGAATGCAGAACACTCCCACGATTCACCAGTTACGTTTAGGTGATACATTAGGTGTTAGGATTTTTATATTCCCATCGTAACCACATATAACTATGAAAGATATTGCCATTATCTGAATCTATTCTTAGACCCAATGAAATATTTTATCGCAAATTGAATTTATTCCTAGATCCACAAGTAAGGGCTGTTAACAATTGGAGTGTTCCAGAGCCACATTAATAATTGTTGCTACAAATTGAACGTACCCACAGACCCAATGGCGAAGCTTGGTACACATTGAACCTATTCGCTGGCTCAGTGATAAGGGTTATCAAAATAAATTATAAATTAAACCTATTAATTAATTAGGTTATAAATTGAACCTATTCAAAGACCCAATACTTAGGCGTTGTCACGTAGCCTAAACACATATCGTTCCAATGGAAATATCTTTAATAATATTCTGCTTCATAAATGAATGAATGGCATTTCGATTTCGAAAAATGCTTACATTTTATGATTGGCATTTTTAAATTCAAATATTGGTTGTAGGTACTGAGATCTATGGTCTAAATTCGACAGTGAAATGGTGCCAGGTAGTAAGTAAGTATATTTGGGATCATGAATCAAGTAGCTTCATTATTATTCCACATGAAGTAAATGTAATTGAACTAAATGAAAATATAAATTACAAACGCATTGCATGGGTTGAGAATTGATTAAAAATCATATCACAAATAGATCAAGCAGCCACGAAAATTCTAATGTCAAAAAAAGGCGTATTTGCTATGTAGAAGAAACATGAATTTTTAGTTTTGGTCCCTTTTTAATATGTATGTATTTTGTCACATTTTGACATGCCATGACAATAACTACTCATAAAACCACAAATTAAGTTATGGTTTAGGCGTGACACTAAAGCGGGCCACCATGGCGTGTCAGGTGGTAGTTAACACAAAACAATTACAGTAATTTGTGGGCAATATCTGAATGTGGACGCATTTTATCGGTTATTAGACCCTCTGTGGGACGGACGAGAAATTAAATAATTTCTGACAGTTCGCGTGACCAATGTATTTCGGAATACGCTGTCGATTAGGATTTTCTGTTTTTAATTATATACTTTGACACAGTTTATGATAATAGTGATTTGTGATAAATTGGAATTGATTCGGAATTTCCATTCACCGCCTACTTTTGATATTCGATATGATCCTTGATCGAAAATTTTAATTTTTTATACCTGACGACGAATTTTGTTCGAGTTGACTGAAACGTTGATTGTGGAACCTCCTTAAACGGTTCAATTAATTCACCTTTCATCATCATAAACCAAATTCTATTGAGCTCTTTTAAGCTTTATAGTGAATTTTCTTTGTTATATACTGTAAAAATATTTAAATTTTCGTATAGAGATGGGAACTTTTCCATAAACAGTTTTAATGTTGTGCTATTCTTCTCCAACCATACTGTTTGCAGTAATAATGCAGCACGCATAATGCTGAAGATTTATGCGTCTCTCGGAGCTGGGGGGGAATTGCTTGCATTATTGCAGCTGGCATCTGTCTCTCATAACTAATAGTTACGTGACAGCTTACAACTATTTATACGTGTGTTTGAGTATTGATTCAAACTAGTTTACTAATGTTATCATATCGTAGATTTAATTATGAATTGAAAGTTTGTATTTTTATATGCAAATAGTTTATATCATGTTCAGTGTTATTGCGAATTGAAATTGAAGGTTAAAAAGAATTGTTTGTATTTCGTTTGTATTTGGTTGATAAAGCGGTGAAGATTATTGTTTATATTTTGTAAAATATAATGAACTTTAAGTATTGTCAACTATGTAATAGTTGTATGTCGTAGATATGTAAGTTTCTATCAGAATTCTGCTTGTTGTTCATTATTAATTATTTATTACTCGTTTAATAACCGTTAAAATGCATTTGGTTCATACAACATCTTCGATGTCAAACTACAGAAAAACTTACTACTGTCTGTAAATAATTCGAATTGAACCTTATTACCTACATCGTGAATTAATATTTTGGGAAAGTTTTTTCTAATGTTTTTCGCGTTATGGGTGTAGTCTTTGACATAAAGATAAAAAGTAATTGTGTTTAAAGGCCCACGCACACATAGCGCTCATCTTAATGATGTGCGGATAAATATGTAATAAAGTAGCTCATAATTTTTATTACACTTTAAATTCTATGGTATGGATGACTGTACGGAGTACGGAGTTTTTAATGTACGTGAATTATAATATCGATTTAAACATCTTCAAGTGTTGAGGGAATGCCAGACGTTAGAAAATTTTTGTATTTCACGGAAATTTGGTAAATTGCCGATCAATTGGTGTTCCTTACTAGTGCTTAAATACCCTTCCTTTTTTTTGTCTTTTATAAATGTAAAGTAAATAAAACGAAAGTAAAAAAATCTTATATTGAAAATATTCTGTATAATGGTTTGATTTTGTTACAACTTGATCGACTTGCGCACAAATAGACGCTAATGCGAAATAAAATATATATAATGCTGCGGAGTAAAATATATATAAATATATAACAGATTCATTTTAACCGCTGAGTTACGGAGCAGATTACCGAAGAAATAACTTGGAGAGGTCTAAAAGTAGTCAGGCGAGATCATAAACTGTGTAAGTATAACCAAGTATTCATCCTTCAAAATTTGTAAGTCCACTGCTGGGCACAGACGTCCTCTAATCGGTACCGCCCCACTAACGTCGTTAACACAGCACTAACGTCGGTAACACACCACTAACGTCGTCTATTTAAATAATTAACTTCCCTCTTCAGTGTTACTGCACTCGAACCTGTAACTGAAACGTTGTCAAGCTGTTAGTAGGCACTGAGCGTTGGATTAAATATGCATAAGTTTTGAAACTTTTAGCGACGCGAGAGCCAGTAACACCCTTGTTTTATTCATTATATTATTATGACATCGTCTCGTGAAAGCTTGATTTTATAAATGAAATGCTAAAGAAATGTAGCAAACGGGAAACTCAGTAACAAAATAGTTTAGTGCAAAAATACTATGTACAGATTACATTGTAAAAAAAAATAAATGAAATATTCGGGTTGTTTATATGAAAAAAATGTTGGAACGAATCCGTTTTTGAATGTCCAATATTTTTTTTTTCGGAATTCACAAGATGTTCATAAAAGAGACGGTAGGTACTCTATCAATCGTACATACGTCGCGAGTTGCGTGGAAATCATCTTTCGGCTTAATTTAACAAGCAACGTAACACATAGCCATAAACACTAACGTGACGCGTCATCATCCCGGTACAAGTCGACGTTATCTCAAAAATTCGGCACAGTCGGGACGGAACGACCAATTTAATAAACTCGATCGCGGCCTCGTAATGGCGGTAATTTCATGCGGGGAGGGGGTAGGGGGTAGCTGAGGGGAGAGGTTAGTAAACGACGTCCAAACAAATGTGATGCATCAGTCAGCCGCTTATTTACAAGGATATACGGGCAGGCCACGTTAAGGGCTCGCGTTTGTCATAGAGTTAGCGCAGGTGATTGTGTGAATTATTTACTTGAATGAAATTGGTGCAATAAATATTTTTTTGTTCATTTTATCTTATTATTTCCAGATTTTTCCACCTACTCCAGGCTCACCTATTCCATAGCGGGACGTAAACGTAACCGGTGGAACGTGGAGGGTTCTGCATTCCTCTGCCTACCTCTTCGGAGATTATAGGCATGAAGTTACGTGCAGAATTTTCCAATTGTTTTTTATGTAAAGCAACACTGTAATTGTTACTTAAGCAACCATACCTATTTCTGTTATCGAATTCAAATAAATATATGTTAACAGATTATGCCTCATTTTTAATATTAGTATAAAACCTGGAACACTCGTGAGATATAAATAAATTGAATGCAGATGCCGTTAAGAGGTGTTAAAGTGCGCATATTCTTTCTATGCAAGAAGAACGAATATTTTGTTTATAAAGACGCATTGTACGCTTTAAGTTTCCACAATATAGTGCAGAGCTCTTTCGGGAAACGAGGGAAGTGTGTAATTAAACACATTTCCCTCGTAAAACGATAAAAGTTTCGATGAAGAATTGACCAGAAATATAAGACTGATGGATATAACAATAATCAATATCTATATTGTTGGTTATTACCGAGAGATCTTGGGATCAGATTCTGGATTGGTTACTGTGGAATATTTCTAACTAGAATTTCTCGTTATAGTTTCCAGTGGTAGCTTGAAGTCTGGATTTGTGCCCGTCGTATGGCAATAGGCTCACCACCTATACCATGATGGAAAGTACCTTAACGTAACTGGTGAAACTTCGTGTGTCTACTAAACTCCTCTGGATTACTACTTCTGGGATTACAGATTGATATTACGTTCGATTATTCATTCCTGTCTATTTAATAATTTTAACTCTGAATAAAAAAGGTTTTTTTATTTTTTTGACATATTGGATTTCTTCTGTATCTATTAACTTGCAAATGATTTCCGGGAAAATTATTCAAAGGTTCCAGTATCGCTACAGCTTTTCGATTATCCTTTTTCTCAAAGCTGTCTACTGTCTTTCATTTGAATGAATCAGTAATATAAAAACGGACTGCTCGCTACATCAGCGATTAAATAACGTGTGTCACAGATGGTAATGATTTCGAATACTTACATTATGTGCAAGTTAATTTCATGGTCGTACATTTTAAATTCGAACAATATTGTACTGATTATCGGAACAGACATAATATAAAGTCATAACAAAAAAAAACTAACTACTAAACTCCGAACTAACGTGACGTAAACTTATCTATATTGACGTTTATATGTGATTGCAAATCCTTTATAAATGAATTTTTACTTACACTTTGACTTTGACACCATATCAGCACAACCTTGAAAAGGATCTTTGTCTTAGTGTAAGTGTTATGGATGTTATATTATCATATTAAGATAAGATAAGGTAATATAAACATTTATTCCATCACAAACAAAAAAACAAGACAAATACAGAAACAAATCAACAATAATAAAAACTAAATTAAAACAATATTAAATTAAACTGATTTTAAGATAACATTTCATGTGATGGAAAGGGTTCCCATTCAGCTTATACCGTGGAACCCCACGGCCACTGATTTTCAGTGCGAACCACTTTATGTGCAGTTCGGTCAGCTGGTGTGTTAATTATTCAGAAAAGAAAATGTTCTAACAAGACCGTTGCAAAAGTAATAAAAAGTAAAATAAAATAAAGATACAATATTAAATTCTCTAGAAGAATTAAAACTACTTTACAAAATTACCTACATATTTGGATACTTGTACACTAGCTGTTAAAAGTAAGTATTCAAGAAAATCGTCGAGAGACTGTCGCTACCGGTAAGTACCTACTCCTTTACCGATGCTTGAGACCTTAAATGTTCTATTTTGTTAGCAAAGTGTATGAATGTGCGTTTGAGTGGGTGTGTATGGGAGTGTGTATGTGCGTCTGAGTGGGCGTGTATGTGAGTGTGTATGTGTTTTTGAGTGGGCGTGTATGATAACGTATATATACATGTATGTATAAGAATGTATATGTATTTAATGTTTTTTTTGCATGTTTAATCAATATGATTTAAAATTAAGCTTAAAATTACCTTTTGCTTTCAGGTTACGGAATGAATATTATGAAACTTTTACCACATGTATTAAAATTTAAAATTCAAACAAATTTCTTATGACGGTTGCTATAAGCACGTGTTATTGGAGTGTTATTATTCACATCGCTACTCGCAACCTATGCAACTATGCAACGGCTCCCTTATATTCAACATCGCAGTGCATTTTCCTATACGTATGAAAGGTTTCCCTAATTAAAATTCTCCGTCGGCGCTAGGGGCGGGGGGTGAGAAAACTATTTTCCAAGTCGCCATCGTATTTTCACGTGATAAGATCTCGACATGATTATTTATGCGAACATTAGGGGAAGTAACCCCATCGATATTCCACTTTATATGCGGTTTGTGTACAGTTCACTAGAGAAGTGCTAGGAATACTGAATTAAAGAAAAAATTGCTTTGTTTTCGCATGTACATTTGTATAGTGAAGACGGGAGGTCATGTCACGTCATGAACATACGACTTAGATAGGCTGGATTTCGGGACTATGTGTAAATAAGTAAATATTTTATGTTCCTTGTTTATGTTACATGAAGAATATTTTGTTACTAAAGAGCTCCCGAAAATCGTATCTAAAAAATTTTGTTCACTGGTATACTACTGGTATACTGGTATACTGGTTCACTTTTTAGGAGGTTATAAAACCATGTGTTGTAGGGTTGTTGTAGGACAAAGCGTCGTCACCATTGCGATTCTGCTGCTTGGCAACAGTTCTTCTATTTTTGTGTTTCGTCTGGGAGGCAGATACAGATGTCTTAATATATTTAATTTAGTTAAGCAGTGGCCAATCCCAGGTTACAATGAATGACAATTACTATTTGAGATTAAATACTGGTGTATTAGGAGCGCAAAATAAAGAGCCGCGTGCTGAAAACGAGTTCTCCGCTATATTTTTTTAAGGCCTGTGAGATATACCAACTGGCAAATAGTCAACGTGGCAGACTGTAGTTCTCTCATTGTCAGTGCAAGAGGATACGAACAGTGAAAGATAAGAGTTAGTAATGATAGAAATATAATGTTAATCAACGCGAATTACTCTAACAACTTTCTCTCATAACAGTACTTGACCCCAAGAACTAGATAAGTTTTTCAGTCGACTCGTTAAGTGGCCCGTAAAACAGCGATTTATTGCGTCTTAACTCAACTGATAGTTGCGCCCTCTGAAACGAAACTGAATCTTTACCCTCTTTAAAGGAAACAAAGGGGAACGGTCGGACTGTAAATCCATGTCATATCCAATATTGTTTATGTCTTGTTCGCTGTTGTGTGGACTTGGTAAGAACGACCTATGCTAGAAGGACCAACGCATTATATATTACTAAAGGTAAATACATATACATCCTAATATATATTTGTATGTACTTTTGCATGTAAGGATATTTATGGACTCGTAGGTGTAAGTAATTTCATTGTTTATTGTCCACAGAAAGGCAGACTCTCTGTCTAGTGTCTAAAGATCATTGCACTTGATGTGATTGTAATTTACAAGAAATCTTAACATATTTATAAATTAAGACGATTTCACTTTCGGTATTTTTATATTTCTGAAAACCTTAGAGTTTGATCATAAAACGATTACTTAAAATTATAATTGCTTATATTCGCATTTCTATTCAAATAGCGACTACATATTTGCTAATTCAAAATTGTTATTAACCGTTGGAACTATCCTTGAATTATCAAAGCAGTTAATACAATTTCTTTAGAAGTTTCATAAATGAAATTTATTTGTGTTTTATTTATCTGAATTAGTATTCAAAGCACGTAATACCCTAGCTTTCGCTCAAATGGTCTTATTTGTAGGACACATTACAGTGACAGAACTAAATTGAGTGCTGGCGACACCCGGCGAAGCAGTTTCAAAGGACGTCGGAACCAATAAAATTGCTCTTTCTAACTAATTTCCTCTACGCTTTGATTCTTCGTTGCAATCATTTTGCATTTATTACGTTTGTCACGAAGCGGAAATTTATATATGAATTGCCAATACTATTTGCTAAAACAAAAAAAAAATTCAATTATTTTGTTTGCGACTATTTATTTTACTAAATAAGTTACATATTTTTTGAGTTGTCTAATTGTTTTAAGTGTTACGTTATCACTTATGATTATATTTTCATGGATGTAAATTTTTATTTTCATTTTGTTTTTCTATTTCATTACTAAATTTATTTCTGTATACAGTTCCTAAAGTCAGATAATTTACTAGACATTTTGTAACTTACATTTTTTAGTAATGGTTCGTAGTCTGGATATATGTATTCCCGGGTTATAGCAATAGGCTCACCGCCTATTACATATTGGGACGTAAACATAACTGGTGAAACGTGGGAGTGTGCTACATATCTCTGCATATTTCTTCGGGGATGACAGGCGTGATTAACATTATTACATGATTCATTGAATATTTGCCGTTTTGAATTCGCTGTAACATTACTAATAATTGCAATGAAAATTAATTTAAATGTGATATAATCGTATTTTATAATTGTAAAGGTAGGTAGGTACTTCTATACGCAATACCTTCACACGTGAAAATAGGAACGAAAAAGTTCAAAAAAAGTTGTTGTACGAAAACATTGCCGTAAAACAAAAGAAACAAAACTATGCCGTGAAAAATGACGAACAAACAGAACGCGTTACGATCCCGGGTGAAACGTTAAAAGTTGAAGCGCGATTTTGCCTCCGTCAGTCGATATTGAGCCAACTGTAACTAACTATAGTCATCGCTCAACACTGTGTTTTTATAATAAAGTCGCTTTATAGATAAAATGGTTTAAAAAATGTTATAATTCATTCGGATAAATACATATTTAATGATATTGTGATTCGTTAAAAGAGACTGAAAATAAAACTTCGTTCATTTAAATAAGGAGTCAATAAAATGTGTTCATATTTTTTTTGTAAAGACATCGACAATATAAAAACATATTTTTATTTATTTCAAAAAAATATTTGTCAGATCTTTCCGTGGTACAAATAAATTAACGAATTCAAATAAGGAATAACTAGATTTGAACTAGGATAACGTGGCGGTTAAACAATATAGTTGTCAACAGTGACTTTGATATGGCTTGTTTGGACTTTTGAATGTTATTTTTTGTTACACATATTCAACTTTGACTCAACTCGCTTCAGGCCTGTACTTCATTTTCCGCTTAGCGATTGTTGCATTACGGAGCTTTATAATTAGGAGAATTGATAACGTAATTGAGAAACGAGTTTTGTTAAGTACATTAAAAATATTATTTCTAGTACAACGTTCATACCAAATGTTTCTTAAATCTGTTACGATAAAATCAATTATGTAAATAGAAAACGCAATTACTTTAAGGTTTATGTTCGTAATATAATTAATACTGAACACTGGATACTTTTCTTATTCACAACATTTATGATGAAACAAATAAATCAGAATAGCTTCTAAGTTATGCTAGGGCTCCATAGCTCTTTGTTTATTGAGTAAAATGTACCGATGCTGCTATTGTTGTGAGTTAATTTATTTAAATGTAATGCCTAATAATACGTAATAAATAATGTAATGCCTAATAATACGTAATAAATAATGTAATGCCTAATAATAAAGTAATAAGCCTAGTGCGGCTAGTGGTCGTGATCGATCTGTAAATTCAACTTATGCTCAGCGTCGACTTTTAGTTGGACGTTCGCAAGTAGCAAGCAAATCCTCGCGAACGTTTGGATTGCTTGTTAAGCGGTAGGCCGGTTGAAGAATGACAGATTCTGAGATGGCAATTGTTCAAACTGAGTTAGAATTATGAGAGTTCGTTTAGAAATGATAATCTTGTGGATATGTAAAATTCAAAATCATTCACTTCTGCAGCTGTGCAGTATTCTTTAGTCTTCAAATGAATAAGTTCTATTAGGTGACCCGGCGAACATTGTACCGCCTAACAATTTACGCAAAACACTGAACGCGCACGTTGTTTGTATTGCATTTATGTAAGGACACATGTTCAAAGTTGGAACATAAAAAAATATTTGAAATTGTAACACGACGCCATCTTCAATAGATGACATCGTACACATACACAATAAAAAAAAAGATTTTTTAAGGTAAATTGTGTAATTCTTACAACCACTTATTGAAAACCTATAAAATTTAAAAGCGAATTTAACCCTTTGTCTATGGAAAAATTCCAGCAAACACTGTCTTATCTTTTAAATTGGACTAAATAAAACATATTTACTAAATTTGATCGTAATCGGTTCAGTGACTTCGGAGATTACCGTGGACGAACATCGTGACACGAGATTTCTGTATATAAAGATATTTATAAGCATATATCGTTGTACAATTATTTATTAGCCATTATAAAGTTATTTTCACATGCTCTCTTTATCATCTAGAATTGATAGAAAATTTGTGCCATTAGGTATTCCAATTACACCGTGAATATTAAGGTTTTTCTCAAGAATAAACTAAAGAAAAGTAAATAGACACTGATTCAAAACATTAAGAGAAATACATAAAGCGGATTTATATATCGTACAATAAAAAATTTAAATCGATATGTTACAAAGCCGGCGTATTTCATTTCTCTCCGTGTTTATGTTTTCTATGCAATTTAGAATAATAATAACAGCGCGAATTTATATGAGGAAAATTTGCTGCATTTGATATACGGTTCTTAGTCACGAATGGCTAGCTATATTTTCACTACAAAATATCAAAAGATAGGTGATGAATCAATCATTCTAAACTGTTTACTTAAATAAGAACTTTACTTTAGAGGTTATAAATTACGGCTATATAAACTCTGTGATGATGCTTATATTTAGATAGAATACGTAAAATATTTCGTATCCTCTGTAATTTTTAGATGAGAAGATTTACTTAACAGGCTAATATTAGAAGTTAGGTTAGGGTATACATATAAAGTCAGTAACTGTATATGTGTATAGAGTCAAAAATGCGGCGCTTAAGGCACGGTCGAAGAAGAAATGATTTACCTGAAAACATTCTGTATTTCCCTTCAAAGTAGCATACGTAACGATGTTTTTTTACATATTAATACGTTAAGTTCACTAGTACATTTCTTAGGGATCGTTTGCATAAATTAATTAGGATTCCAGCGCTGTTGCAACGGCTTTAAAAGAAAAATAACGTTGTCTATGAGCGCCCGCCCGGGAGATCCCCTTTGGAAAAACTAACAGGGACTTCATGGATGAATTAATTTTCTTTTCTAGTTAAAGTAAAAAAATAACTGAGATTCTTTAGTGTTTCTACTTATATTAGAAGGAGAATTTTCTCATTTTTTTGTATGTAACACAAGAGAGGATGCTTGTGCTTAAAAAGAATAGTTCATAATCAAGAGAGGTATACGCGAAAGCAGTAATGTAATGAACGCTAAAAACGGCAGCCATCCTCAAAAAGGATTGAAATATTATTGTTAATATCCGTCTACATTATTTATTAATTAGACTTTTTGTGTTAATTAACAATAAAACAGTTTATTAGTCTGGTAGTATTAATATCGTTATTCTATTTGAGTTTTTTTTATAAATAACTATAGGCTCGCGTTTGACTGCAATCTCGGCTGATGGAAAGTAAAATGCAGCCTAGGATGTGTCACGCTTGCCTAGGAAGTATCTATTCACTCTTGTCTTAAATGTATGCTTATGTATTCTTATGTATTATGACAGAAATACATGTTGTTTTAATATGGGCGTAGTGTTAGCAAAGTCATTATTAACGTTGTTAATTTCTAATATGACAGTCAAGACCATACACTGTCAAGACCGTACCATCAATGACCATATCATTTTAAATTGTTCTTACTTTTCTTCAAGTGCTTTTCCAACTGGTGAAGGTCGGCTAGGTCCTTTACTAGGCGAAACAATACAAGTTACGATGCCGTCTTCGTCAAGTGCCCTTCGAAGATCGAGTAAGTACTTTACCAGACGCAATGGTTCAGTTGATGATGCTTTTGATCCCAACCCTCTTGTGTATGTTTCGTAACTATCGCTTATTTCATCTTCAAATTCTTTTAACATAAAAATCATTACAACATAACTTTACGCCTGTATTTCTCTAATGGGAAGGCAGAGGGATATAGTACCCACACTATAGTACTCGGATATTATGTTAAAAGGAGTTCTGCTGGACATCTTTAACGTCTGTCATTGTACGTTTTTAACTATATTAACATGGTAGGTATTGTATAAGGTAAGCATAGTACCTGAAAAGCAAGCAAGCAAGCGAAAGATGAAATACAAGCCTGTTGACTGGTTAATAATGATCGCTTTATTTAACAGATACGGAAAAGACTGATTTGATGATGACAAAGATTAATTTTATAAATCATCAACTTTATTTCAGCATTAAGAGAGGGAATCGAGTACCAAATATCTTTATTATATTTAAATAATATTATAAAAAGTCTGCATGTCTTTAACAAGACTTCACGTAATTATATATTTGACTGTTGTAATTCGAAACGGCTTTACGCATCGGGCTCTTACTTGCGAAATGGCACTAATTAATAGAAGCGCCTTATGCAACATGTTACTAATGTTGTGTGTTTTACTTATATATATTTCGTGTCTGTTCATGATGAAATTATTGGCCCTGGAATTATTCTGGAAGTAGTGTGACTATTTCGAAAAAGCGTACTCTAGCTAAGATAGTACAACATGTGGTAACTAGGGTTTATGTATGTTGATGTAAGAAGTAACCAGCACAGTATAGTACACTCTCACATATTACCAGTTATATTTACGTGTCACTATCGAATGGAGGTTGAGCGCCGGGCACACATACAAACCCCGAGCCTCAAATAGTGTTTACTAGAAAATATAGTTTTCTAATATAAATATAGTATAAATATAAATATAATAAGTATAAATATAGTATAAATAAAATAATAATTTTCTATATAAAAATGCAATAGCACCACAAAATATGTACAGTTACAATATTTCGATGTGGTATTACACTATCCGGTACAGTATCTAGGAGGCTGTTTTACGACGCGACGTTTACGTTCCCCGCCCCACCCCTGATATACTTATATTAAATGTAACAGCTCAAATTGCCACGGTCATTGCAAGGCTTCGTTGTACATTTTTGATTTGTTACTAAATTTAAATTACGTCTCTTGTTTGTCTCTGATGTTCACTCTTAACTCTTTTATAAAAAATGTTATTAATATATAAATATATCGTCATGCCAGGTGCCTTAGGAGGTTTAGCTAGAAGCAACCTCCACGGTTATTTCATACACCCCATGCATTTTCTATGTAATAATTTTGTTTGTATTTAGTCTTGTAAGGTTGGGATACTAACGTACATGTTATTCCTTCTTAGGCTGTGATAATTATCAAAGAAAGTTTGCGGTCTACATAAAATGAGATATGATGTGCAGAGAGTATTTAATACCAAATAGCTTGCGTTCTTCTGTGAATTATTCACTCTTAGTTATTGATTATTACACCAAAATATGATCGCGTTAATGGCGTTACCGAAGCTGTCACTTGCATGTTTTTCAAGCATAAAGTAACAGCCCATTAGAACCTTATGTGGCACTAGAACGGCTCAAAACACTGTCAGCTGTATGCTGGCTCAAGCCCAAATGACTTCCATTCGAATGGCTTCGATATATATGAATCCATTCTGACATCGTATACGCGGTCATAATACAGTATCATACAATGAGTTCCAGCGAAAAAACTTGCTTGTTTACTGAGACATGGCCTAGCTTACAAAGAGAAAAGCAGACACTAATGTAATTAGCATTGCCATACATTTGTCACATCTGCATAGAACATTTTTGAGGCCACGACAGGGTATTGTCGAGGTGAAATATGTTCCAGATGCAAAGGAACAAACCATTAGATCCTTCTGTGGCACCCGAGTGCCTGGAAGCTCTTACAGCTCTGCGCTGGCGGGGTGCCAAATGAGTCACATTAGCATCGCTTTGACATATACGAGCTTATTCTGACGTGGGAAACGCTGAAATCATAAAATTTGTATCATACAATAATTTTTATATGTTCGCCAGTGAACCGTTGCATTGTTTTTTTCTTGTTTCAAAAATTTGCGTTCTTAGTTCAAATATTTTAATACAACAAGTCTTGTTGTAATTGTTTATTGTTGTTATATCTCTCTTTGTCATGTGGACGAAATAGACATTTTTCTATTCTATTCCTTGTATCTTTCTGGTAGATAAATACAATCAGGTTAAACATTTTTATGGTCGTGCCTTTAAGTAGGAATTGTGAAAATATACAATTGTAATTATATTACATTTAAATATTTTTGGAAATATTGTGACTTTCTGAAACCTTAATCGAAGGAACGGAAGTAGCTTCTTGTATGTGCTACCTCATGTTAAGCATTAATTGGGGCTTTTAGGGATCTTTGTCAAGTTTTGAAACCAACAGACCTTTCAAATCGTAACACGACTATGCACTTTCCTTAGCGGCTGACATAAACGCATTAAATAATAACCACTGCCACAATAAAAAAATTAATACAACGGCTCCCAATTCTATTACACAAACATGTAACGTAATCTAAGATTTATTTTACAAATTTGAAATAAGGAAATACAATTTTAGGATACAAGTGTCTTGTAACCAAAGATTTTACTTTGAAATGTTTCTCTCTGGGCAAATGAAAATTTTACATCGACTTGTTAATTGTGCTCATATCGCAGCGAACAAACAGAATCCGTTCGATGACTCAAGACTATACCACCAGCTGTCTCTGCTGGCGATGGTCCAAAGTTTACGCACAGCTTTTATACACTTGTTAGTAATAGTGTGTTATAATAAGGCACGTATTAAAACTATTCCGTTAATGAAACTTGTTATCGCTCTTAATGTAATCGAAATAATTGATCCGTCTTAGACTGATTTTATTTAACTGCTCAAACTGTGTTCTTTGATGACTCGTTGTTCCTTGCGCTTTGTTTGGTTCTCCATGGGAATAAAGGATTTTCCCACCGTAAACACTTTCCTAAATCTGGACTCCGTTAATAAGGTATCATTATACCAAATTTCGTTAAATTGGTCGATTGGTTTTTGCATGAAGACTAAATAAGCAAAAAGCCGAAAATCTCCAAAAACAATATTAAAAATATATATCGTGTACATTTTCAGATTTTTACCTCATAATTGTTTTATTATTCATGCTTTTCTTTTCTTATTTTCGATATAATTAATATAAATATTAAAATGTATTAATGTAATTAATGTACAGCAGTGATAGCCTAGTGGTTTGAAATTCGACCTCTCACTCCGGGAGACCGGGTTCAAATCTCTGGCGCGCACCTC
>DWEJ01000236.1:0-19028 GCA_018245835.1 Mysoria sejanus stolli | reverse complement strand
ATAACATCGTTAAATCTCTAAAATGTAATGTAAGATTTAGGATCGAATGAGATCATAAATATTTATGATCTCATTCGATCCTAAATCTTTTTCAACGAAATTCGCGTTGACCTTTATGTCCTCTCTGATTTCTTTTTTAGTCCACTTAAATTCGATTCTCAGTGGCCTGTAATTAAATAAAATTACGATTTTGAGAAATATAGTAGGTATCTGTTTTGCAAGTGGCCTTTTATTTGTGTATACAAATATAGATACATACTGGCAGAATAAAAATACATATATTATTATGATTACTCATGGCGGAAGAAAGCAAATGAAACAGCGAAATATCTATGTCAAGTGTTAATGAACTTTGGCTATGTTTATAACACACATGATTTAGCAACGCGTGAAATCTCTCAATAAAAAAATAAACACACAGACCGACTGACCTTTATATAAGACCCTATTAGATAATAATTCAAGACATTTACTAAAATTGGCCGTTTAACAATCGATGCTCGTTCTATAAAAAAATAAAAATATATTCGAATTGTCAGCAACCTAGTTGATTTGAAATTTGATGGAGGTTTGTACGATCGATTTACTATTATAATTCTTCTTAATCTTATTGATTAACAGGGTATTTTACAATTATTAATCTTTCTTTGATGTTTTTAAGCAAATTATTTTACTTTATTATACCATAGAATATTCAATGTTTGGAAATTTGAAAATTATATACAAACAATGTCACTATGATCAACGTATTATAGTCCACGGCTAGACATAGACCACCCCTGATGGGTAACACCCATTATCCCCACGCTGGGCATGCGGCTTGGTGATCGAAGAGCACAGCCTCTCGCACACCTACGCTCCTGCCCATAACAAATAAATTGATATGATTATAATCTTTAATTATGCAATGTTAAGTAGAATTAACAAATTTTATTGAAAATATGAGATTTAAATTACAAATTTTATTGTCAGGGCAAATGAAATCTCTGGTTCATTCAATATAAGTTCCAGAACTACACAGCTAACACAGTACTTGCTCTTTTGTTTATTTCCTGATGTGTAAAAGTGGTGTGTGGACATGATTGTATGTGTGTATGTTTATTTAATAAATAGAATCCATAATTTTATTATTTAAAACAAGTTTAACAAGGATGGTGAAGTCATTGATTGAAGATGACGATCGTCGTTCGAAGATTACGATCATTCTTTTAGATGGACTTGATTGTTTTTGTTCATCGTAAATAAAAAAATCGATCTGTTGTTTAGTTCATCTCATAATATATAGTTAATTTAACAACAAATAAGTTACTTGTCTTAATCTACTTGTTTTAATTCCCATAAATATGTACCCATTTTCTTATTTAAGATATCTTTGGGAATTAATATAAATACAAGTAAAACTTTCTTTATTTTGTTTGTATGAAATTCTCCTTAAATTGTAAATGCTAATACCATATAGTTGGCTAACATGGCTTATGGTTTTACACTTGTTATTTTGCGAGGAGCCCCGTCCACATAAGTGGAATTCTAAAATGATTAATGATGATGATAAAATGTATAGCTACGAACTCGAGTTATAGCGCCAAGTGTACAATGAACAATAAGCGCACATTGTGAAAGTATATTACTTGGTAATAAAAGCGTTTTGATCAATAATGTTCCCATAGAAGCACTTACGACCTAAGGAGTGCTTATTTATACAAGGCCAGACAAGGTTAAACAACCACAGACACGCGAGAATACACTATGTGCCTATCAGTAAAACTTAATTATTAAGTTGTGGCAAGGAGGATACTTTTTTTATCAGGTCTTTTTTGTAGGTATTCGAATTTGACTTTAACTTAAAAGTAAATTGCAACTATACTTTATTTTGGAACTAGGTGTACTCGCGGCTTCGCCCGCGTTAAAGTCAGTGTGTCACAAAGTTTTTCCCGCGTAAATACCGACCGAAAAGAAAAAGATTAAATACCTAGACAAAAAAGATGTGCAGGTGAGCTAGGAGTCAGAGCCGAAGGGCGCAACGCGGACGCCAGCTCGGCATATCCTACATACGTATTCTTGATTATTTGGGAAATTCATAGAACATCTTTATAAATTGTAGCCTATACGTTATTCTGATGTATAAGCTATATTATTGTAAAGTTTCAATGAAATCATTCAGTAATTTTTACGTGAAAGAGTAACAAACATCCATCCACAATCACAAACTTTCGCGTTTATAATATTAATAATAATTAAATCATTAATAGGATAATAGGAAATAGGATAGTTAGCCTATGGCTATGAAAAATATGGAGGTATGTTTTTTTGTGTTCTACGTTTATAACAATTAATACTTTATTTTAATTGCGGACATCGTACAACACTCGCGTGACCAATTCGCCCGGTGGTATATCGTTTTAAAATTATGACAAATCACATGGTTGACTGCGCGGGCGGTTAATTCACCCCCTGTACATACAAATCGCTAATTCGTTAACATAAACGTGTGAAAATCTACAGCAACCCCCCTTTGTTTTAACTACTGATCCGTGTAATGGATTCGATCATTACTTTTTTTGTAATATAAAATGCACATATGAGTCCCAAAGTTTTGATCGTGTATTTCAAAGTTATGATATGTATTATGTAATGTCCCGTTAGTCTGATGATCGCAATTAATGATCGAAAGGTCTTACGTTCGATCCCCCGGTCAGGTACGGTTTGTCTGTTTTGAAATTCCTATTAGTGGCTCGAAGCTTAGATTTGTGCCCGTCGTATGACACTAGGCTCACGATCTATTCCATGGTGACACTTGAAGTAACCGGTGAGAAGCGTAGAGCATGTACTGCTTTCTCTGCGCACCTTTTTAAGAGTTACAGGCGTGATAATACGATTTTTTTACTTTATCGATAGTTCTCGACATTTTCAACTCATCTGAATTATACAAGAATCCTATAATAATATCGCTCGGTCTAACTTTTAGTTCTCAATTTTTTTTAATTCATAAATTTAAAATACCTTTCAAAATTTCAGTTACAATGGAAACAATGCAAAAACAAAACGACATATTTACTTGCCCTGCGAAATATAGCAGAGCATCGACTCGAATATTGATCAATTCGACGTATCATTATCGGTCCGCCGCCGCCACTGTACATAGCGCTGTTTCGTGCCTTGTGACATAAGTGGTGGTAGTGTCGTGTAATGAACACGTAATAGCAGCAACAACGACCATTTTCCACCGTCACGCTGGTCAGTCGCCACGTACCGCGTGTAGCATCCAGTGTTTCGTGTAGGATCGTGTGTTATAATTACAATTACTTTTACTATAAAGCTCGTGCCTCACCGCGAGCGGCGAACGAGTGGATCCGGGCGATACAACACACGTCTCAATTAGTGATCTCAGAACGGGAGCAGTGTGAAGTGAGTGGTGCTAACTAGTTTAAAATAATATTGCGATGACATCAGCAACAGATTAACCTCTAAATCTCCACTTCTGGACATAAGCTTATCTAAAGATGTTCTACGGCATAAAGTACGCTGCTGATGTCACAGTCTACTGCTAGAACCTGCCATGTTAATAACATATTTATGTGCTTATGACATGAGTAAAGGAAATACGTTAATTGTAATTTTAATGCAAATCGTGCCATTATGATCACTACGGTGCAGAATTCTAGTCAATTAATACATTTGTTTATTTATTTAACAATTCATGTACACAATGAGAGGGCAATCTAACATGCACGTAGAAATATTAATTTTAATATTTGCTAAGAAAATATGGCTACATGGGTTCAAATATTGACGTTGAATATAAAAAAAATTTTTGCCCCAAGTTATCAATTCAATACGTTACATGAAAGGCCAATATTATGGAAAATAGCAAAGTAGAAGCAAAAGCCCTGTCTAACGTTAGATTGCTATGGGTCCACGGAAAAACAGTGAGAGCAATATAACTGGTTGCCGACATACTAATAATTGTATTTTGTAGTAACCTACTCCCTCAATTTAATCCAATATATGAATATGAATTTTTAAGTTGTAAGTTGCATATGTAAGTTTTGTCGCTTGTATTTATTACATTTAATTACAATGTAGTTATGTGTAGGAGACATCGGAATATAATATATCAGAACAGTCATGGATTTTAATCAAGGATTCATAGCATTTGATACAATTTGCGCGGAACCAGGTGCCAAATATTTTATCACCGAGAACTGGTGAAAATAATGTCATACAAGATACGAGGGGCGCCATCTACTAATCATAATGTACGGTTCCGCGACTTTTAAAAAACCGCCTATTCATCAAATCGTAAGCGAATACATAGATCATACCTCGCTCGTCATTCATTCGCCGTTCGTGAGACCATTGACTAAATTTATCATTTGAAATTCAGATGGACACGTTATCTAGCAATAATTGACGCAAATACTTAACGCATTACAAGTGAAATTTGGTGTATTACAGTTTTTGTATGATATATCGTTAGTTTAGTATCTCGAGTGTCAGTGTTAGCAGTGCGGTTAAACATTAAATTAAATCAATATTTGTCTGTATTGTTGCAAAAATATTGTATTTTAAGCGATATTTACAAAAGTATGAAATTAGTTATTAATGTACTTACTACTTTGTTTTAAAATTGTTTCATCCAGTATCATATTTTTTTGGGTAAAATGCTTTTATTGTAATGTATTTATTAAATGCACTGTATTAGACTATTTTCTTATAATTTTGGGTTTTTTGTTATCATTAATTCAATACTAAGTTGAGAAAGTTTGACGTACCTTAATCGTAGTTATATTCAGAAATTGTTAATTAATCTTCTTTTTTTAATTATTACCTACTCCGGAATCAATCGTGATTGCATGCTATGGTTACCTGTAACTGTATAAGCAGTTAGATAGTTTCCCAATTGAATTGTAAACTCTTATGATATTTATTATAAACTGTGTCATATATTGATAATCCATTTTATAAATAAATTATTATGTTATTTAAATATAATATGGATTATTGCTCCGGTCGTGACTACCTCGTTGGTCGTGTTGGTTGCAAGTATGACTGCCGATCAGGAGTGTAGTGTATGTGGGTAGTATCTATTCGTAAACAGATACACACTATCTCAGGTAGGCGCCGCACTAAACATTATGTCAGTGACACGAGAGCCAAGAGAGTGAGAGTGGACATAAGTGTTGCTGTGTTGCGTGTGAGAACGAGCCGGTGTTGTTACTAGTTGACCGGGGGGCTACAAGGAGGTCCGAGTTCGATTCCCGGATCGAACACTACAAAATTTTCTAATTTAAGTTTTCTAGTAGTGGTTCGGAGTCTGGATATGTGCCCGATGCATGGCAATAGGCTCGCCACCTATTTCATAGTGGGACGTAAACGTAACCGGTGAAACGTGATAGTGAAATTTACGTTTTGCCCCGGTTAAGTATTATTCGCTAACGAAAAAAATTTTATTCCTAGACTTAAAAAAACGTAACTTCACGCCTGTAATCCCCGTAGAGGTAGGTAGGTATTCCTAGACTTAAATTTTTGGAATACAGTTCGTCGCTTTAAACAAACTTGTCTTCTTAAATGTGTACAACCTAGTAATTTCCAAATCGCTTCCATTAAAATAATACCACCTCTTGTAAATACTATATCTACAGTGGTTTAAATGTTAAACTGCATATGAAAGTGTGTTTAACCGTTTCTGATCGTTAATGTCGTGCGTTTAACTTAACGTCAGTTTCCATATGATTTGTAATTGTAAATGTCACTGAATTAGTATTCCGGTAATTCATCCGCTTACATTAATAATAATATCAATATTACAATTGCGAAAGTAACTTTGTATTTTTGTTCGTCTTACGTGTCCACAGTAAAATCTCTTTACCAGTTTTAATGAAATTTCATTTTAAAATGGATATAAAGTGAATTCAGAACAAAAGCATTGTGTGATAAAACACATAATTGTGTAATAAGTGTCGCTAAATGAACAAATATTCCAGAGAACGGTACTGCACTGTTGCTTTGAATACTGAGCCGATACTCCTCGAGTCAATCAAAACCCATTGAGCAATCCAAAATTTGAAGACCTTCCGTTGTAAATTACTTTTTATAATAAAACTACTTGGTTGGGGCAAAATCTTGGAGATACTCATTGGAAGACGACTAGAAAGGTAAAACAATAAAACCAATGGAGTCATAGACCGCATTGGTGAAATGTAGCCCATATGTTTTTTCTAGCACATAAAAGCCTGCTCACTGTCTGTTTATTTTCTGGTTTACAAGAATTTCTCGCTTAGTGCACCCTGTCTAGGCGTAAACTTTCTGAAATGACGATATACATAGGTAATAATGATAGAAACTGTAATAATAACGAAAGTTTCATAGTATATTTTGTATTGTTTCAGGCCCGGGGCTGATAGACGACCTGGAGGCTTTTATGGCCCCCGTCGGCGAGGGCTGCTACGCGCAGCAGCCTCTGGACACACGCCGGATCGGGTATGGGATTACAATACAGTAGGAGATAGAGACACATAGATAGAGCTTCATGCAAACAGATACATAAAGCAAATCTCCGGGTTGGAAGGGCAACGTGACCAAAACAATAATTTTAACAAATACTAAAATCTTAAATAAATGTATAGAATGTAAAAATCTGAATAAACAAGTTTATCATTGGGACGTCCGCACGAGCGAGAATCGAACGTAGATCCTTACGTGTTGCAGATTGACATGATGACTTAATATTACTAGATACTATTACTACAACGTGTTATAAAACATTTGTGTAATAAATAATAATGACGATGAAATAAATCATTCACAGTCATGACGATGTCATAATATCTTTGAAACCTAAAATAAATTCTTGTAGATTTATAAACATTATTTATACATAACGTAACAGATAGTCGTTAATAACATCTACATTTATTATTATTTATACATATAGATATAAGTAACGACATTTGTAATTAGGTCTGCGAATATTATTAATATATTAGGAGAAATAGTTGCCTAATAATGAGGAGACAAGTTTAAACTCTCTTAAAAGAAAACTAATTTAATGCAAAATTACGTACACAATTATCGCAGAGTTACGTAAATTAATGTAAAATTTCCAGGGGCCATCAACTGCCAGAAAGTCCACCAGACTCCGGCTCAGAGAATCCTTACAGCCCATCGGAGACCCAAGTGTCACACACCATTGCCGTCTCCCAAACCGTTCTAGGCTCAGACTACATGCTGGTCCACGACCACATCCCGACCCATGAGATCCTACAGCAGAACGGCGACTACATATACGAGGAGTTGAAACCGGACGTGATAGATCACGACGTGCTGAGGAACAATTTGAACGACGTAGTCGTATTGCCCCAAGATCCAAATATAGTCGAGCTGGGAATCAGAACAGTTCGACACGATTTAGGATTAGAACCAATCTACCAGAACAGGTACAACCAAATGAGAGTGGACATGCCTGAATTGGAGCAGAGCATAATTAACCCGCAGTTGGTGTCGTTGGGTCACGAGACATTGACGCCGGTGTATACGAATCTCCAAGAGCCCACTATGAAGAAAAGGAAGCATTCACAAGACAATAATTCCCAAGTGAAATGTGAGCCAGGTATATTAATATAATTTTTATGTTGATTACTTTTACATTGTTATATAAAATATTATATATTACGATAATCCTGCTTCTTTGGTACCAACGATAAAACTACAAGGTATTGATCAACTTTCATGAACCAAATGAGTATCTAAAAATTTTCCCATTCTCACTAATTTTTATATTTCTTAATTGTTTTTCAGCGATTCTCTCACCCGAAAGTGTAACAGCGCTGCCACCTCCGTCAGTAGACGACTCAGAAGCTGGGGAAGACGGGCCAATGCAGTGCATCAGATTCGGCGCGTTCCAACAATCCGCGTGGCATCCGTTGTATGATTGTAATCTGAAGTTATTGTAAGTAAACAATACTGTGCTTAACAAATTTTCCACGATCTTAACTTACTTTAAAAAGAACTTAAGTACATTGTATAGAGTACCCCAAGTGTTTTAGGACTCCTCTTATAATTATATTATTCTTAAATGATATAGTAATTCCGCTCCTGACTTCTAAGTTTTCATGTCAAAGTAACTGGAGAGATTGTGATGATATTTAGAGTGGAGATTGATTGAACTCAGAGAAAGGGCACGGGTTTGTCAAACCTATTAAATGGACTCCATTATAAGTTTACTTCATCAATATAAATATCAGTTATCATACTTATGGTCGTGGTTATTATTATATCAGTTGTAATTTTTACAATTCATTATATCCTAGTATATTATGCATGTATTGTATTGTATTCACCATTGTACCTCTTACCTGATAATTTATCCAGCTCCACTGTACATACAAATCCGTTCCAGACCAACCCCGTCGTACGTGGTGGGCGCAGACAAGGGCTTCAACTACTCGCTGATCGACGAGGCGTTTGTGTGCCAGAAGAAGAACCATTTCCAGGTCACCTGCCAGCTGCAGATGCAGGGCGAGCCGCATTACGTGAAGGCGACCGACGGTTACAAAAAGATAAACAACTTTTGCTTGCATTTCTACGGCGTAAAGGTGAGCGTTTAAACCTGTTGCATGTACTATATGTTTCGACGAATATAAGAATACTTGTACATTTAATGTACAGACATGTGTATAACAGTTGATAGTATGTACATATAGTTTCTAGAAAAAAAGTTTATTGTCTTTATGACAACTACATCATAAATTTCAAAATATTCAGCGAACGTTTAGTTCAATTAACAGAGTATACGCTGAATATAAGCGAAAATGTTTGTGGTAGAAGACATAAGTAGGTGTTAAATCTGCCACTCACTTTTTGACTTGAGTTTATACTTAACCAAGTGATAACTATCAATATAATTATATTTTTTTGTTTGTGAACCTAGGCGGAGGATCCCAGCCAAGAAGTCCGAGTGGAGCAGAGCCAGTCGGACAGAACGAAAAAACCTTTCCATCCAGTGCCGTATGTGTATTTATACGTCATTATTGTATTGATTAATTATGAAAAAAAATGTGATTGAAATGAAATTAATTCGTAAGTCCTTTCTATTCCTTTACTATCATCAGTAACACTAGCAGATTCGTTATATTACAAATATTATAATCATCAACATAGGCGTCATAATAAATTCCGTTACCGATCCACTGGACTCACTCCACCTTCCTTAATAAACGATGATTTTATTGTTAAATGTTTCGTAAGTGCTACATGTTATTATGTATGAACCGGTTTCACGTACCGTTTTTTATTCGGTATGGCTCTACTAGTTTCCGATCTATACAAGGTCCTCGTTTAGGTCAGAAATTATTCCAGCCATCCCGAAAAATTATATGAGGGTCATGCCGGTTCATGCATAATAAAACGACGATCATTTGGTGTAAAGGGGGAGTATTACCCTTTGCTTTCTTCTCACATCTCTCCTAGTACAAAAATAGTATTATTACCATAATAAAATGCTATCGCTCGCAGCGTGGACGTGCGCCGCGAGGGCGCCAAGGTGACGGTGGGGCGGCTGCACTTCGCGGAGACCACCAACAACAACATGCGCAAGAAGGGCCGCCCCAACCCCGACCAGCGCCACTTCCAGCTGGTGGTGGCGCTGCGCGCGCACGCCGCGCACGCCGACTACGTCGTGGCCGCGCACGCCAGCGACCGCATCATCGTCCGGGTACGCACGGTCATCCACAGTGTCGCGAGGAAGCTGTTGTAAACTTAATGTTCCATTCATATCTTCGACGGTATTTAATCGTATGATGTCATCAATGTGGTGAATATTTCCAGGCTTCGAACCCCGGCCAGTTCGAATCCGATTGCACGGAGAACTGGTGGCAGCGGGGGGTGTCGGAGAACAGCGTTCACTTCAATGGACGCGTGGGCATCAACACGGACCGGCCGGATGAGTCTTGTGTCATTAATGGTGAGTGTGTATTTTTTAATTACATGCTTATTTTTATTGACTGCGTCGTCGGGCTAGTGGTTGCAAGCGAGACGGCTATTCAAGGGTTCGAATCTCGGATCGGGTAGACTATCGTAGGGTTTTCTAACTTGAACTTTACAGTGATAGTACGAAGTCTGGATTATTGCCCGTTGTATGTTCATAGGTTCAAACCCTATTCAATGGAATTGATGATATAACTGGTGACACATGAAAGTGCTACATCTAAATGCCTACCTTTTCAGGAAAATACAGGCATGTCATGTACATTTACATTCACCATAGTAAATATCCAAAAGTTGTATCCCATGGATGGTGTCCTTATTTTTCCCCTTTCATGTATTCTCAGGAAACCTGAAAGTGATGGGGCACATCGTGCACCCGTCGGACGCGCGCGCCAAGCACGACATCCAGGAGCTGGACACCGCGCAGCAGCTGAAGAACGTTCAGAGCATTAGAGTTGTGAAGTGAGTTCCTCTAATACCACTCCATACGATCATGATGAAGGAAAATGTCAGGAGGAAACCAAACCTACTGCCATCTTAGATTGTTTCCTGATTTCCGTATGCCGTGTTTCATCCTGCACTAAAGAATGAAAAATATGGCATTTTAATGATGAGGATATACAATATTCACTCATTATTGCTCAAAAATGCTAACATTTCACACACTTCTACTGTGATCTATTGACAGTCACTGAATCTTTGGACCATGCAATATCAGAATCAACAGTGCTAGCAATATACATTAAAAATATACATAGGTCTACTGCGGTCTTTTAACGAATGTTGGCGGTCTACTCGACTAAAGGGAATATTGATGATGTCCTTGCAGATTCAACTACGACCCGTCGTTCGCGGAGCACTCGGGGCTGCTGGGCTTCGACCCGTCGGCGGCGGCGCCGCGCGCCGACACGGGCGTGATCGCGCAGGAGGTGCGGCGCGTGCTGCCCGAGGCCGTCAAGGAGGCGGGCGACGTCACGCTGCCCAACGGCGACACCATCCCCAAGTTCCTGGTCGTCAACAAGGTGCCTGTGGTGTCAACATCGGCCTCACACCCGTCTCATTCCGAGACGAAGCTCGTCTCTAGCAGTGGAACTATAATTTTTTTTATAATGATCATAAGCAAGATTAATAGTTTAAAATTATAAGTATGTACATATGTACTTATTTTAAATGATGCATAAGCACACCTATGGAGTTTCTTTCGCCAATTCTTCTCCATAGCCAGACATTTTCCGAAGCGGTGGTAATTTCATTTTGACGTACAAAAAGTGTGTGGAATCAATTTTGAATAAATGGCATTTGAATTAGATTTGGTATAGTCTATAGATCTATGATAAATATATATTGTAAGTTATAATTTTTACGAGAAGTGCAAAAGTTACAAGTTGGCTGTAAATTTGTTTGTCGGTTTTGTTTTTGATATTTTTTTATGTTATAGCTGTAGTCTACAGATAAACAGACAAGGTGACGTACAAGGTTATAAGACTCTATGGACTTTGAATAGAAAGAAACGTAAATGAGATATGTTTAATTCTGGAGACGTAACTGCATGTCTGGAATCTGTGTGTTTTGCCACCAGGACCGTATCTTCATGGAAAACTTGGGCGCAGTGAAGGAGCTCTGCAAGGTAACGGGCAACCTCGAGTCCAGAATCGACCAATTGGAACGCATCAATAAGAAACTTTGCAAAATGAGCATCCTCCAGCGGAGAGACAGCAGCCGATCTAGTATTAGCAATGGTAGGATTTATGCTGTCAGTTGCTGCTAAATAGCAGATGTTTTTTGTTTTTGAGTCTTTGTATAATAGATGCCCAGGGTAGGCCTCTGTTACATATAACTTTTACTAGTGAAAAGTGATATATGGGTCCCTGGAGTATTAAAAACAATATTACAAAATTAATTTATTGACTGCCTCGTTGGTCGTGTTGGTTGCAAGGGTGACTGCCGATCGGGAGGTCCCGGGTTCGATTTCCGGGTTGAACACTACGAAAGAATTTTTCTAATTTAGAAATTTGCTAAAAAATCTAAATTAAAATTCTAGTAGTGGTTAGGAGTCTGGATATGTGCCGGATACATGGCAATAGGCTCACCACTTATTCCATGGTGGGACGTAAACGTAACGGGTGAAGCGTGGGAATGTTCTGCATTCCTCTGCCTACCTCTTCTGGGATTACAGGCGTGAAGTTACGAAGTTAAAAAATTAATTTTATTTCAGATTCCCGTTTCTCTGGCATCTCAAACTCATCAAAGTCCTTCTACAGTGATGGTAACATATCCCTAGATCAAATCATAGACATCGCCCGCAACATACGACGGCACGAGTGTTGCCATAAATTGAGCCACAACTCTCCCAAGTACACTCGGAAACAGTGTAAAAACTGTCACGGAAACTATTCGAAATACGGTAAATATTATAATTATAACAAAACAGCTGTCCGATACCATTCAAATAAACCGGAGAAGAATGAAAATCTAGAGAGCAGCTTCCCCACCTACGTCAGCACGATAGAAACGAGTCCAGCCGAGAAGTTGCCTGAGGAAAATTACAGTACCATTTCGAAGAAAAAGGATTCTTGTCTATGGTTGAAGGACGATGACAGTTTTGCTTATGACAACAGTAGACTGGCATTTTGTTGCCGCAGAAAATATAGATATGGAGACGCCAACAGCGAATTGATTTCAAATAAATTATTGCAAATCATTATCACCATTTTAATATTTATCATGGCTGTTTGGTGAGTGTAACATTTTTTTTTTTTCCATGAAAAAACTCGAATTCTTACTTAACTTTCTATACATCTTGTTGCGATAAATATACTGATCCTCTTTTATATTGGCTTTTGTAATTTATAACAACAACAACGTTTTATCTTCATATTAACCATAGTATTAAAACTTTCTTAATGTACATTATACGAGCTCAAATGGTTATTTGAGTAACATACAATTTGTGTAACATATAACTAATGCAACAAAATATTTCCAGCTTGGTGGTGATGTCCGCGCTGTACTTCCGCGAACACCAGGAGCTGCTGTCGATGAAGGAGACGCGCATGCACGAGAAGTTCTCCAGCTACCCGCACTACGGCAAGCTGAACGCGAACGGGGCGCCCGCGCAGCGCGCCGCGCCGCCCGACCTCAACCAGATACAGGTGAGGCTGGCACAAATATTCTCCGATGAAGCCGGAAGGCCAAAAAAAAACTTATTGTGAAAGATAATAATACTTTAAATATAATCCATCCTTGTGTACATATTTTTTAATTTAATTTAATTTAATTAATTTTTTCAGAACTTAAAACCATCTCCGCATGTTGCTGCAAAGAAAGCGGTGAAAGGTATTGGTATTGGTTACGTTTATTAACATTTGCACTTAAAACAAAAGCCACACTATGCTTTGGGAATACTTTTGATAATAATTCTTTCAAATCATAGATGCCAGTATATAGAAGTCCAGTTAATGTAATCAGACTCTCATCTTCGAAATGACTAAGTTTTCTACTTTCTAATAATTTTGATGAATTACAGAGAAAGGCCCGCATAAGACCACTTCAGAGTACGCCACGTCTCCGCCGGATCCATCCACACACGGAACAACTACGGTCCATCCATCTAAGAACTACATAAAAAATATTCACAGTGAGTTATCATTGAATTGACTATGTTATTGTCTGCAATGTACGGTTTTAGCAATCGTTTTTTGTTTTAATAACGTGAATTGAGGAACTATTTTACCTTAAAGAACATTGAGGGTTGAAGGGGGGGGGATAAAATATTGTAGTTAATTATACTCTGATATGCAAATAAATCTTCATTAAGAATATAATATTCGACAAAAAATATAAGGAAATATTTTCCACCTATTTTGATAAATAATTTGTATATGTATACATTCTCTCCGAACTTAACCGCACAGTGTGTATTGGTGCGCTGCCTGCGTAATACTTAAAGTAATAAGTGATATTTGTCTCGGTCGAGTAATTGCGCATTACTTACACATGTGCAATGCACGAACAGGCCCACACGTGCATGAGCCGGCGCGGCCGGCGCTGGCGCCCACGGTGCGCGCGGCGCGTGCGGCCGCGCCCGTGGGCGGCGGCTGCTCCTTTGCCGCCAGCGCCGACAACGAGCTGGACGCCGACTGCCAGGTGCGCATCACACCACTTACAGACACCAAGCTCATGTTATCTGTCTCATTAGCTATAGGGTGAACCTCAGAATATTTCATAAGAAAAGCCAGAATTGATATGATCCACTATAACTTTTTTTTTAAATTAGAACACCTGCGTCTTTTGCACTACAGATTTAGTACAAGTTGCAGTGTCAACCGATAGAATAATAACGTAGTTAATAAGAATAATGCAATAATTACATGTATTTTACAATACTGTCAATAATATTATGTTTTTACATGCTGCTGTATAAGATGTTCGGACATCTTGTATCTAAATGGCTGATGTCTGCATTGGTAAGAATAGTTGCACATCCTCTAAATTTCAATTTTATTTAAAAAATTGCATTTTACGTTGCATATCAGGAACTTGAAAATACATTAAAAGACACTTCTTAAACTTCAAATGTCTTTTAAAAAGTCACATGATACTCTTCATGTAGATAAGTTTCCACCAATATTTGGATTGTAGCTTTGACATAAGCGTAGCTTTAGTTCAGTGAGGGTCCCTGTCATCCTGTCAAATCTGTTTTCAGTCATGTTACATGTATATCATATTTTCATTCTCCTTGAGTCCTGGCAACACGTTGGCAACACGTTGGCAACTCGGGTGTTGCACAGGTCCATAGGTGTCATTGACTTATTACTATTAGGTTCCCGGTCTGCCTGTTTCCCACGATAATTTACAAAAAATGTATAATATCACACTTGTAATAATCCGAAGCGGTAGGGAGAAGACAAATATTTTATGCTTTCTTACAGACATCATGCGGCCTGGATCCACCTCAAACGTACGAAAACCAGGAGCCGTTGGAACGACAACCCGACAAAGACATCAACGAGACCTTCCCAAGATCTCTCGATTCTACACCCAAGGACAAGATACCAGTCATACCAGACAGTCCGGAGAAAAACGCGTCGGAGCCACTGAAAACGGACAATGATTCGCAGAAGCTACAGGAGCTGATCGCCGAGTCGGAATCGAATCTTCTAGATCCTTCCAGGAGCAATATATCTGAAAGTAGTAAGTCGGCATCATGCAGTTTTAAATTGATTGGAGAGTTAGTCAATGACGTAATAATAAAAAATTAGCTTTTACTCACTAAATTGAAATCAATAGTCCTGTTACAAATAAAAAAACAGGCAATACTAGTGTTATGAAGAACTCAAAATAATAAGAAAACAACCTGTCCTATAACTGCTACTATAGATTGGAAGTGCATGTCCATAGGTGGCAACGATCATTGACTAAGAGAACCCATAATCACCAGCCGCAGGTAGCAGTGCTTTTGCAGGCTGCACCATGGAGGGATCCACTATCGCCGGATTTAATCATCTCTCACAACGTCCTGGTATCCCTGCATGGGGTCGGGAGATGTACAGAGTAGATTCACCCCCAAACAGACACATGCTCATATACTGCATATTATATTTTTATGAAATATATTAAATTTTTCCATATTTTTTCTGATCAGATATTAGATTAAAGAGGGAGGTCAGAGATACACAAGAACCTCTATTGAGAAGCAGTTCCGAAGAGATGACTTTGACTGAACACTCCGATGAAAGTAATCCCCAAGGTGAAGATTTTCTTCTGTCTTATTTTGTGGCTATATTTCTTGACATATCTGGCCAGCAGATCAGAGACTGATAAAGGTGATGAAACCAAAGGTGTATCCATTTGTGACCCTAAGCAGAGATAGTTGTCTTGTGGTAGCTTTCTCAGTAGATTGCTGGTGATTAAGATTATGATATTTGTGATAATCCAATTGATTCTTAGAATTCTCTCTTTCTTTTTCACTTTTTTTAGTATTAGGCAGTATTATATCGACAAGTGTGATATTGTATTAAAAAATAGAGCATACCGACATGTACTTTGCAACGCACCCGAATATGATACATTTCTCTTCGGTTGGTGTGCAGAGTGCGACACGGTGCGCGTGGGCGTGGCCAGCAAGGCGCTCACCAACGGCTCGCTGTTCGCGGACGCGGTGTGCGCGCGCGCCGTGCACAACTACAGCTACGACGTGCCGCTGTCGCACTGCCTGCGCGCGCGCCATCTCGACCTCACCTTCCGGTGCGTGCGCACTCACATTGTTCGCTTCTTATCGACTAATGGAAGTATCGCAGCTACGCAGCTGGCTAAGCTATTTTTTTTTATTATTGAAAGTCATTTAATGCAAAATTAGACAAAACGTGTATAATGTACATAATCCCCTACCGAAACACAAGAAATCCTATTATGACGCAAAGATTTATCCTGAGCAGAAATCGAACCTACGATCCGTGTCTCACCACGGTGCCGTATCCTTGTGATCTATGCTAGTTTATATATAATTAAAACAGCTTACGGCATGTCGCAGGTCATCGAAACTCAAAGAGATCCGCCTGTGCGACATTCGTTGCAAGTATGACACCGCGAAGAACTGCCAGCTGAACCGCGACCTAGCCAAGCCGGTGCCCACCGGCGACCACTGGACCTCCAAAATGACGTTGGAATGCAACATGAACAGGCTCATTAAGATTCGAGGCGGATTTATGCCTTTGAAGGTAGTTTTTTCTCGCCTTCTTTTATGAATATTTTTATCAAAAGATCACCAAAAAGAAAAAAAATTAAAAATATTTAACTTTTTTTAATTTAGATAAGGTTCCCAGTTTTTTAATTTGTACATCATCGACCAAGTGATTGATAGAGCGTTATTGATATGCCCAGACAGTTTGAAATTGCCCAAAATGGGATAAATCTTATAATGATGACCTCCTCCTCCTGCCAGTTCACAAGTCTTGGGTTCATATCCCGGATCGGGCACAATTGCATTTTTCCAAGATTTTCTAGTATCGGCTTGGAGTCTGCATACATGCCCGGTGTATAGCTATAGGCTCCCGATCTATTACATAGTGGGCCGTAAACATAACTGGTGAAACTTGGGAGTGTCCTGCACTTCTCTGCCTACTTCTTTGAGCATTATAAGCGTGATTTTACGTTTATACGTGTCCATTTTTTTTAATTAGGAAGAATTAACTGTATACTATATTTTTTTCAGGACCTCTGCCACTTGACTCCAGAACATAAAAGGCCTTTTGTGGAATACAACATCCGCATCTACCGAGATTGTCATAATTGAAACATTGTAATATCAATATAAAAAGTATTATAATGGGATTGCCACTATGTAGGAAAAAAAATTGCATTTTATTTTGACAGATTGGCATAATGCTGTATATGTAATTTTCTTATGGAAAACCCATGCGAAAGTAAAATGTTGTAAAGAACATCGTTATATGACTATGTGCACAATCTTTTATCAGTGGCTTTGATTCAGATCTATATTATATGTATGTCTCAGTGTTGAATACATATGACAATCCCAAACTAGTAATGGATTAGTGTTGCCAACACATTGTTTGAGTGAAAAATACACGATAAAATTTATAAGAGTATTATCTGTAATTGTAGTAGTTTTGTATTAATCGTAGGAAAATTTACATTATACTATACATTCCAAGTGCAATTGTACACACATATCCGTCCTCAAAAAATAAATATTTTTATATAGATTTGTCACATATTACTCATTGAGAAAAATTAATAAATATCTAATACCAATGAAGGAAAGAAAACATAATGAATGCAAATTATAAAATGACAATGGAAACAAATCATGGCTATGATAGAATATGGCTTAAAATATCTGGTAGAATGAAAGTACACTGATATAGTGAATGTTTTTTAGCCTTAGTTTCCAAAAGATTCCTCAAAATGAAAAGTCAATGAATATCTTTATCATTCATTTAATTAGGAAGTAACTAAATATGTGTGTCAAATATTAAATATTTTGATGGTGAGAGCAACTTTTGACACAGATTCTTTAACTTCTCAATATAAATTTAACGTAATATGTATTGTGAAACATGATTGTATTGTACATAACTTAGTGCCCACGAACCAAGGCCTAAGTTACCTTAGAATGTTCTAGCGAATGTTTGACAGAAGTCAGTGTTGTTTTTTTGTATCTGTTAAAGGAAGATCGTTTTATAGTTCCGTTTGAACTTTTTTTTTTACTTTTTTTAGTAAGTTACGTTTTAAATCATTGAATGTAAATATTTTGATCCTTTTTTATCTTTTATTCTTCTCGGGTGTATTTTTTTCCATATTTGTTGTTATTGCTGGTTTAATTTTTTTTCGATATATATATTAGAAAATATAACTACATATATATTTGACTCTAGAGATGATTTTAATATTTTATTGTTAGAAATGTAAGTGTAATACTCAGTTTTATGATTTTTAAATTTCAACATATTTTATTTTTTATTTTTAAATAAAATACAGTCAAACCAGTGATTCTTATACACATTTATTATATATTGTATAATTTGTACATTCCACATGTATCTATCTATTAAACATTCCAAGTTTGTACTTAATTATTTTTAGTATCGTTTAATTTTTAATAATAATGTTAATGTTTATAAACAACTCATGAATGTATTTTTTAAAATCTGTTTATTCGGTCATTAATAATGAAACTTTATAGTAATTGTTAAAGCATATTAAAGCAAAAAATTGAATGTAATTTTATATAAACATTGCAATTCATAATTGAATATTTAACATATTCTGTATCTTCTTTCTAATATTGGAAATCAAAGGATTAATACGCAGGCAATTAATAATGCACGTAAAGTTTGTATAGTCAAAAATAATTCAAAGGATCATGCAACTCTGACAATGAAGTGAATCACTTTTGTTTATACCAAGATTACAGAATTTTATAAACATTGTAATTAATGTTTGTTCATTTTCTAAAGAATATCTAGAAATGTTTATAAAATCGTCTATCTATATAAAGACAGCAGCTTTGTCGATGTTAT
>DWEJ01000235.1:0-19034 GCA_018245835.1 Mysoria sejanus stolli | reverse complement strand
TACAGATTTGAAGTTCTTCGTCAACTTTAATCACTGTATGTAAAATGCTCGCCAGTTTTGGAGACACTTTGCTTCTTTCAGCCAGTATTTGATCTATTTAGTCGAGACAGGTGGGTCTGGCTGTTCCTCGGTATACCAGCATCAAGCAATATTCGAGTTATCATGTATGAACCGACTTAATTCACCTATGCTTTATGAGGTGAATTTCACTAGTTTCGGAACTATAAAAGGTCATCGTTCATCAGCTTTAGCTGATTGTAGTAACATCACGGCTGTCAGTCTCCGCGATCTCCCTGCAGATGCTTGTCATGACAACATCAACATCGTCGTCAACTGTGTGATGATGATGTGTGACAAAGATAAAAGTGATGAGGCTCTGCTCGTTAGTTCTACAATATAACACTCGTATCGAGTACATTTTAAAGTAAAAACGAAAAGTGAATGCTACATAATATATTTGTACATCAATCGTAAAGAACCTAACAAGTATAGAACCATTTATGTAAATTCGCCATACATGTTTTCTTTTCACTTGTTGAACGCCATTACGAGAGCTCCATAGAAGATTGAAGTCCAATCCAATTATGAGGAGGCTCGGGTAAAACGATGGGTTCGAGTTGAGTAGCTTCGTTTTCGTACGTTTAAGAATTTATTGTGTTATATGGAGAGAGAATCCTCTATGTGCTCACGAAATTTTCATCTGTTTATCTTTACTGCTACATTTAAAAAAATCTTTAAATGAGAACGAGTGCCTAAACATAATCTTTAGGCTTTCATTCTCAAATAACTCACGACTCAGTTATAAATGTAAGAAATAGAAAAAATAACATTTTCGTCGTTTAATGTTTTATTATTAATGTGTGTTATTTTAGCCTTCAGGATGAATAAATTACTTTGAACTGCATAACATAATTGTTGGGTAACATTTATTATTATTTACAAAGGTGACACTATGCTCGGTACAGTCGCTAAGACAAGCGGCACGTGGGATTTAATTTTCGTTTGCATAAAGCAATGCATTTGTAACATTTTTACTTTGCATTTTTATAAAATTAAATACAATGTTAATGTGTCTTTAGTAACAGAGAATAAAAATATATTCCTCAGTTGCATTGTTATGCACTTGGATATCTCGTTTTATGTGTGTAGAATAAATAAAAGTACATATTTATTAATATCACTTAGCTAAGTTAGCAAATGGGTCAGGTATCATCACCAATTGGTTCTTAAGTATCAAGGTCCAACATGGTTTTGTCCTTTAGTTGATAACTACATCGTACAGAAAGACCTTAAGTATAGTCATTGCAATAGGCTGTGAACAATTGGACAGACAAATTATCTTATAATAATAATAACAACGCTAATGATGACAGACGAATTAGGTTTTGTATTCTTAATACTGTAACAGCGTCTCGAGCGTTGTAAGATCGTTAAAATTTCATGAAAAAAAAAAGATAGCTCCAACTCGAGAGCAGGAGTTAAATTACACGACGCCTCCTGAAAACGCCTTTTTAAAGCTGCGTAATTAAGAAATTCTCTTCGTTACCTTCGTCTAGTAAATCAGGGGACTTACAGCGTGAATTATGGAAGCGGCAACTTGTTTTGCCAACGAAACCTACCAAATTATACAACATTTAAAAGCGATTATGCACTTGCCGATGCGACTCAATGTGGCGAATGGCTAGCCACGGGATTACGTAAGCTTCGTTGAAACCCCTATTTACTCCCAAATATATTAGCGTTGCACTTACTTGTAATTGTAACACTAAACAAAAAGCGTGTATCGCTCGTTGGTCGTGTTCGTTGGAAGGAAGATTTTGGGCTGAAGTCCCGAGTCAGACAGTACAGGATTTTTCTAATAAACTTTCTTACACCACAACTGAAAGTTCAGTAGTCAGCTGTTTTTGTAAAGACAAAAAATGTATAAAAAGCATCATTATTTTGTTGATTATTTATATAATGACCATCAGAAAAAAAGGGTTATCGTAAGTAAATATATGAAGCGGATTAATGGATAATTCTCTGAGTTATTGTTCTTCTTTTATTACTCTTTCAGCGCGTGTTAATATAGTTGAAGGTTGATGTACAATAAAGTTTACAATTTTCAACATAAACAGTACCGACCTCATCCCCCACGGAGCGTCGCTGACAACATATTACAAATGTAACAGCTGTTTCCAACTGTCCAATGAAACACGATAGTGTAAGATTTGATATTACTTATTATCGATCGTATTACTGAATGTTGACATTAAAATTAAATGTTGAATTAAAATTAAACGTGTCTTTGATGCTTTGTTGTATATTAAATCAATGTCTATCTATTATTGCAATAAATTTAATGATCATATTAGTAGTAATAAATACTGGGTCCGACGACTTTAAGTGGGGCAGATAATTTTAAAAAATGGAATACCTTCCATTTACAAATTATAAATACATAACATAATTATATTAAAAGGTAACAATTACCAGATATGAACGTCTATGGGTAAGATTATTTTCTCTTTCATGTCTTTATTCTTCTGTCTTTCCATATGCAAGAATTTCTTCCATAAGAAAATAAATTTTTTAATGTTGTAGCCCCACTTTTTTCGCTTCGTTTTATTATTTATTGGTCACTGTGATACTTAAATATATTGTTTAAGCCGATGTATTTACATTTTTGTACATACATGACGCAGCGTGTATAAATTCATACAAATATCGGCTATGGGTTCCGGTACGTCAATGACGTCATAAATACAACTGAGTCGGTCAATGTACACGCTCTCTAACCTAAATTAAGTAATTGAGTCTTATCAGCTTTAAAAATTCAGCATCTTCCTGAAAGGCTGAAAACGGAGTAAAATTAAGTTTATCTTATGCTCGGCGACATTGAACAATTTAGGCAGTCAAAAACCTTGATAAGAATCAAATTTAACGAAACGTTTTAAGGCCTCATTTTTTTCCCAAGCAATTATATTATACAGTTCAGTATCTTCTTTACTATCTTTTCAATTTATATCTAAACTGGAACCCTATTAAAAAATAACTAGTCAAGTCTTGAAATAGCAAATTTCAGGTATTGAAAAACATTTTAAGACATATATCATATTTAATATTTTTTCAATCAGAAATTACCTTAAGATTTGAATTGTATAACTGCGCAAAAGACATTGCGCTATCTGACTGTAAATGCGTTTCTAAGAAATTAGTACAAAAAGTTAAGCTACGGTTACCGTAAATATACACAACGCATAAATTAACAAATATTAGAATATTCCATACCACTGTACCTAATTATTATTAATTATGCATAATTCATGAAATCTATTCGAACATTCGAATGAGTAAACACTTATAAACAAACACAATCAAAACACACAGTACATACGAATAAATGCTCAAAAATTATTATTCAATTTCGATTTGCGGAAACGCTAATAATGCGATAACAAACACATGTGTCGGTTCGACATGACTGTATCGTCAATACGGCTCGCAATAACTAATTCGCAGTTTAATAGACACAGGTGCGCTCGACTGTACCCGGTGCAATGGACCGATAAATGTTTATGTGATTGACTGTACTGTTACCGGAAACGTATTTAGTTCGTAATTGGCTCATTTATTGGTATTGCTTTTACTAACTTTAAGAGATACGTATTATTTTTATTAGATTGTTTTACAATCTACATATTAATACGTAGTGAGAACAAATTGTACTCCTTTATGAAGCATATTGAACGGACAAAAAACTATAGGATATTACGTATCCATAGTATTTAACGTATCCTGATCTTAAGTGCTTTTTCTACCTTATTAGTCATTCCCAGTTAAAACAGTAATTGGTATAAAATATAAATTCAATTAATGCAAGATTCCAATCAATTAATAATTACATCAGGCACATAGAATGCCCACACTTTGCGTTCCATTCCGCGCGTTGAATTTTAATTCGTGTCCGTCTGTTGATGTATGAGAGTGACCTGTTTAAGTGGCCCTTTTTTCGAAATGGACAAGGAAATGTACTTCATTATTGCGTATCAATTTTTTGTAAACCACATTGAAAATCCTACATTTTTAATATAGCTTTGTGTCGGAGTTTTAACATAGTTAAAGAACACCCTCACATGTAAAGCTAATAAATAACATAAGTGATGAGAAGACGCAAGGTAACATGAGTCGAAAAGTGTACTACCCTCGATAACATATTTTTTTATTTAGCAATAGGCTTACATTTGACTGCTATTCCGCTTCACAGAAAGCGAGATGCAGCCAAGGGTGCTGCACGCTTGCCTTAGCAGACTAATAAAACAAACTAACAATCGATTAAAGATTGCTCAACTACTGTTCTCTGATAAAGACAGGTTAATAACATTTTGCCTTACGAGACGTAAATACCGACTAACGAGACGACTGGTTCGTTGGTCGTGTTGATTGCAAGCCCGAGTGCCGATCGGGGGGTCCTCGGTTCAATCCCGGGTCGGACACTGCTATTTTTTACTAATTCAAATTTTCTAGTAGTGGTTTGGAGGCTAGAAAGGTGCCCGGTGTATGGCAATAGCTCGCCACCTATCCCATAATGGAACGTAAACGTAACTCGTGAAACGTGGGAGTGCTCTGCATTCCTCTGTCTACCTCTTCGGGGATTACAGGCGTGAAGTTACGTTTTTTTCTTGGCTACGTCTTCTAGAATTAGAGGCCTGACGTTAAGTTTAACATTTTTATGAAAGCTCTATATTTTTATCTGATTGTATGAGTGATTAGGTGTAAAGAGCAATCAATTTCGTTCCTGGCTTTTAAAATTGAACGTGGCTCCATCTAGTCGTCAAGGTTTTTTATGCTCATGGATTTAACAATGACGTTCAACGTATCAAGTATCTCGGAGATGAATAGTAGGTATAGTTCGAATTCAAACTCTTGCAGTACTATTGCAAGAATTTGAATTCATAACATGGTCTTTTTTTAATGTAACCATTTATTAATTCCATTGTATTTTTATTTGTATTCCTAATATACACTTTTCTATAATTAAATATAAATATTCGCAGTTGAATAAATATTCTCAGTTGGATGGAATATCAGTAAAAATGCATCGACCAGTGTGCGAGAATTTCTTTTATTACAAGATTTATTGATATTTCGAAATCAGAAACGTCCAATCATTAATACAGGCCTCACGGCTCCTGCACAGGCAGTCAGCGTTTAATTAAGCTATTCCAATTTTAAATTTACCCCCCCCCCTCTAATGAAATATGATATTAAGCTTTGAATTTGAAATCTCTTAATTGGTAATCTTCTATATCACTTGCATATATGTTACGAGTATATATGTACAATTTACCTGTTTGCTTTTTCGAAAATTCTAAGCGTCCTGATTATTGTTCCTCTATTTATCTCACCACTTTAAAAAAATCCTCATTTAATTCTATTATCAATTACATTATATATTTATTTAGTCTTATGTAACACCTTAAACTAAGAGATACAAGGGCTTAATGCCTGAAGGCATCCCATTCAACTCTGGGTGACTATGATAACGTGTGATAGGTGCATAATAAAATACATATATTCATAGGCATACTTAAAATAAATGTACATATAAATGTAAATACTTAAAATAAATGTACATATAAATGTAAATACTTAAAATAAATGCATATACAAATATGTATAAACATACACTTATAACTGATATAAGAAATACAAATATGCAATAAATACATAAAAATATATAATTAACAGTTCTATTAGTTTCAATGTCAGACAAAAATATTTTTTTTGGGAGAATAAATATTTATGTACTAACTTTTTAAATACACATCTGCTCCGTGCTTTTCTGATGTTTCCGGCCATTTACCGACTACATTACCAATTACATTATCAAGTACAACCCAGTATCATGAACATGTTTAAATATTTACCGGCTTAATTCACGCGATCTTTTTCGAAATAAGTCCAAAGTATGATCCATAATTAAAACTCACGCAACGTTTAACTCTATTAAATGTAAATGTTACAAAATAAAATTGTTGTATAAATTACTCGTAATAATATAAAATCGGAAGTGATGTTTACGCGTCCGTCAATATTATTCAATAAATTCATTACAACACAATACGATTCAGCTCGCACATGAACGGGATTGTGCATTTCATTTCATTTTGCAAGTTACGTTTTTAATTTGTGTCGGACTGTTGATATATGGACTGGATCCGTTTTTTCTTCGCTTCATGTGTTGGTTTACAGTAATCTACAGTTTTATGAAACGGAACGATTCCCGGCTGACTGACCCGATTGTCAAAACGTAATGTACCTCACCTATGGGGTAAGTTGAGCATACGTGACTTTCTTCGTTTAAACAGCTGTAACTTTTGAACTTGATTTGTCAGGGTTTTTTTGTAGAAGAATAAATAAGTAATCCATCGGTATGCCACACAAGCTATTGAGACTTATTGTTGAGGAGCTATAATCATTTGAGTAAAAAATAGCACAACTAGTCCCGCCCTATCCTAGTATTTGTTCCGATATTACAAGAACATTTTATTGTTTTTATAATGAATTTTATCAGAGGTCTGGGGTTATTAAAGCACAGATTCTCATCGAGGCCACTTTGGAATCAAATGTCCTAAATATTTATATATTTACTTAAATTCATCCATATTTTGCAGTGGATAGCACGAAGTTGGATAAATAAGAGAACAAAATATCGATGAAAGTCAATATCACAACTTTTATTATCGCGACGCTCTCACCACCAAAGCATTTCGACGTAAAGTTTCGACGTAAAGAAGCGTAATTCCTTTAAGGATGTCCTTCACTGTAGAGTGTTCATCTTACAAAATCTTATCGAATTACCGAAATATAAGAACACCATAGAGGAAGATCTTGGAAAGGTTCAGTATAAGTTGCCGATTTAAACTTCGATTCTATTTCTGCATGACATTTATGTCCTTCTATATGACATTTATGTTACGCTGTTAAAATTGTTCAATGGAGATCCACGGGATTCGTTATCGAGATCCAAATTTTCTGACTATACTGTTTGGTATAGTGAACCACCCACCGATAGTTCGAAGTTATATCGAAAAAAGTCTAGAATGTGCATCGAATTCACGTTTGCCGTGTAACCGCATTGAAAATAGAGAAACGAAGTTCTAAAAAAGAAACTATAAATTGGTAAGGATTTTTTAATAAAAAAATATTTGGGTCCTGGTAGCAGTGGCTCATATGTGTAATAAGGATGAACAATATTTGATCATTACTGAACTGATCAATCACAACTGTCCGTGTCAGTGTGGAGAAAGATTACATACCCCGACCCAATGCTGGGATACCAGGAAGTTGAAAGAAGCCATTAAATCGGGCGCCAGTATGGTGCGGTCTCTACATGATTACTTGCATCAGCGTAGACGGTGTGAAAAATAATATTCTGCGAAACGCAACCCCATATCCTGGGTGAGATTATGGACAAGAACCCTTCAAGGATGGGATATGTATGTCCAGTGTTGGACTGGGACAGAATGACGATGATGTTCACAAAAATCCCACTATAGGGCTTCGCTACGCTCTAGACAACGACTATAGCACACTTAAGCTGATTCAAAAAATCCGCTAAATAAAATAAAAAAAAAGTATCATTTAAGCATATTATACTTCAACTTGAGCAAATGAATATTTTAACTGTTAACAACCCCCTTTCAAGTGATGAAATTTGACTCGACTTCTGATCCACTCGATCTGCTGAAGTAATTTTTTAAATCGTTCTTCGGCGATAATTTATTCTTTTCAGCCTTCTTAAGATTAATTTTGTTGGAATACCTAATGTTGGTTTTCAAAAACGAGTATAACACAATAGATACTAATGTGATAAATTTAAAGAGCTAATTGAAAACATACATTACTAATAATCTAATTATGAAACAGATATATCACTTTTTTTATTCATGCACAATTTCAGAACTAACTGAGATTTAATGAGGAAGTTACTAATTAGTTTCCATTTGTAGACACCTTAAGGAACAAATAGTGAGAACTCTGTCGTGAATAGGTTTTGTGGAACGCACATTTCTCTTAAACAGGTGCACGTCAGTTAAAGAATGAATTCTAAAATACACCACAGTTAAAGAATAAATTGTAAAACACACCTCAGTTAAAGAATGAATTCTAATATACACCTGAATTAAAGAACGAATTCTAAAATACTGGGGTATCAATAATTATTGATCATAATCGGCGGCTTTAATCCAAATATTATTTTAATTATTTCTTTCTTATTCTCTGAATTTTTTTGTCAATATTTATTTAAAGTATACATTATGCCCCCTGTTTCTCTACCCTCATAACTAGAAATCACCATGAAATATAAGAAGAGCGCCTATGATGTATGATGTGGGAACACCCGCTGCGTGGGCCGGAACATTTGAATAAATTTCTACCTACGTTTCAACAGCCAGCAGTCCCTTATAGCCCCAACATTGAATACCTCCATACAATGGATAGAAAATGAAATGCAAAACAGAAATATCAAAACAGTTGTCTCGCCAAGAAAACTTGTTACAATCTTCAACCGTGATGAGATAATCCAATTGCCCAGTGGTGGGACGCAAAAGACCTAGTAACCAGCCAGCCAGTCTCATCCACAACAGACAGCAGTAATCCTGATCGATTGATAAGTAAATTAATTATATAATAGGAAACCGTTTTTGTAAGTGGGTTAAACTATGAAACGGAATGAATGGAATATACGAAAACAAAATTTTTGAATTATATATTTGTAAATGTCCTTACATTTACAAATATATAATTTACAAATATATAGCAGGAAAATATTCATGTCATTGATGGGTTTAACGGACATGCTTAATATGCCATAAATATTATTATTGCATATTATATAACACTTTGTCTGCCTCGCCGGTCGAGTGGTTTCAGGCGAGACTAATGAACGAAAGATCCAAGGCTCAAATCACAGGTCAAAGACTATTGGATGTTTGTAATTTTAGATATTCTAACGAAAAAATTTCAATACTGGTTCGGAGTCTGGATGATGCCCGGAGCATTGCTTTAGGCTCACCCCTATTTCGTGAGATATAAACGTAACACATGAAATATAGACGTGTACTGAACTCCTCTGCCTCCCTTTTCGGTGATTACAGGCACGATTTTACGTTACACGTCATATGGGGTTACTCATTTATCACTCCTTTGATTTTAGAAATAAAATGGTTCATAATTGTATATTTATATACCAATCTTTTGACTTTTGAGTATTAAAATTCTTACAAAGTTAACGATTCACAGTGATTCAGTTCATATTTGTGTTTGCAGACACATTAACAATTCTTTTTATGAGTTACAAGTTAAAAACGCTTGATTTTATATTACACTCAAAAAAGTCAATTTTTATAAAAATAGCTACAGCATTTTGCTAGAAAACCCGTTGGAAAATAGATGGATGTAATGCCTACAAATATCACCTCGATGTAACATTTCCCTTTATTATTTACATAAAAATATTTCATGCGATACCCAGCTTTGAGTTAGTGTTATATTGATAATATGTATTTATATAACACATACACATACCAATATATAAGTTTATAAATTTTTAATATTATAAATTGACCTACGATATAAAAGAATGAGACAGTTCTATATCAAGCATCGCAAAATGAAATAGTTCAATCACGTCACATTGTCGTACAATTAAAGTATTTTTTTAAGTTTGGAATATGTATACTAGATTTAAAATATTTTAAAAATATGATAAATTCTTCAAACGATTGACGAACGCTTACACTGATTCAACGTTTCGGCTGCGTTTAAAATGACAACAGGATTTTTAAAATTATTGTTTAAAATGAAAATATTATTGGAAAGATAATTGTGAACTAATGTCATTGCATTTAGAAAGTCAATAATCATCAGTACAACGCAATGACGGCTACCGCTTTATACAGACTTTCCTTAAACATGGACACAACTTACGGTCCTCTGCTTCGTAAATCTACCGGTTCCCTGCGGCCTCGAATAAGCCATGGGTCATACAATTCAATGTATCCTTACAAACCCCATACAAGTACGAATATGTTTCTTTTACTTTCATTATTTATACACGTACGATAGTTTCGGAGACGTCCGTCTCCTCTTCAGATAGTGTTACCTATTGAGTTAAGATTATTAAATCCTAGCCTCCCTAGGCACCATTGTCCAGCCACAACCTCATTGTATATCTGTTTTCTGTATTTATACAAAATTGAAATAGCTAAAAAGTAATTATTATTACAAGTTAAATAACAAAGCCTTATCGCTCAACAGTGGAAGAGTACCTAGGTACCAAAAATACGTCGTTGTGTATTCAAGCTTATCTTTGTTGCATTGTTGTTATTCATTAATTTCATCTTAATTCCACAATTGATGAACGCCAGGAAATGGAATATATAATAAACATAAACGCGTTTGAGGCCAAGTTTATTATTATACTCGTATCATTATTTTACAATGACGAGTTTTAGTTATATTAATGATTTGTTTTCTTATCATTATAAGATCTTAGTTCTCGAAATTTCAATGCCAGCAGTTTAATTTAATTATTTAAAGACATTACAATAGAAGATTAGGAAATACTTAAGTGTACTTCGAAGTCGAATAGTAATCTGTCTGCTTGATACTTTATTATAAAATGTTATAACGTGAAACAAACATTAATGCCTTGATCGTTGTAAGTATTATATTACTACAAATTTGCACATTCCTACAGATGTCTCAGCATTCATTCCGTGCTGAAGCGAATATACAAGTCAACATACGAGTAACAAATGTACCCAGTGATATGTGTTAAATTAACGAAAAGATTTCCAGCACGCTCCTCATTCGGCTGAACAAGATCCCAGGTGCACTATTAAGTTCTTTGAGGATGATGAATATATGTTACATGACAACATCTTCAAAATGTAAATCGTGTCAAGTGGCCATACACGCGCTAAATAGACGTTACATATTGTAAGCTTTATATGAGTTTTAGAAAACACACCTTTTGCTTACCAGCTTTTCAACGGATCTCATCATTCACTTTTTAAATTAATCTCGACTTCTATATACTACGTGGAATCTTTGGATAATTACGTGTAAGCTTTGGCATGGTTATTTTATATAGAAAAGTGCAGTAAGTTCTACTTAATGTTTTATAAATAAGGTAAAATAAAACATTCAGTGTTCGCGTTTAAACTGTCAATATCAGGCACATTTTCTGTGGTCAAATAATAGTAATTACTAGAGATTTATGGAGACATAAATACTTTCTGCTATGCGAAGTTAAATAATATAAAAATCACAATTTTATAACTGGCTCAGTGGTGGAATGTGTGACTGTCAATCGAGAAGTCCCACGTTCAAATTCCGAGTCGAGTACTATTAGATTTTTTTATCTCAGAACTTCTAGTAGTGTCTCAGAGTCTGAATTTGAACCCGGTGAATATTAAAATTTTATTCATTACAGTAGAATGTTGATAATTTTTAAACCACAACGTAAACGTAAAAAACGTAACTTCACGCCTGTAATCCCCGAAGAGGGAGGCAGAGGAATGCAGAAAATTCCCACATTTCACCGGTTTCACCTCAACGTTTTATGAATAAGAGTTAAATAATAATATGAAGATTGTATATGGTAATAATCCGTTCCTCCGTTCTAATACCCTAAACCTTTTAAAAATACCTGTCCACAAGTCAGTTAGGCACAGAGGAAGTTTTAGGTTTGCTGCGGCCTAGATCTGGAATGATTTGCCACCACCTTTGAGATATATATTGGGCAGTGAGACCTTAAACGTCAAATACAGAACAGCGCTACTAAAAAGGCAACTAGCTGCAGAAAACCTGAAACATGCCTACTGTAAGATCTTACCTCTAAAGGTATACCTAACAAGTAACTAAATCCTCTCATCAAAATCAACTTCAAGGTGGGTTTGGGTCAAAGCCGACTTCAAGGTGGTGTTTTAGTGGGTAGGCGCAATAGGTCCTTAACTGCGAATCCTACATATCCGCAGAACCGGCCCAGCGTCGAATATTTGGAATATTCCACCTTCCTCCCGAGGGATTATTCCGGAGGGAAAAAAAAAAGAACATAGGCCGAAGTGAAACTAATACAAAGCGTGTAAAATAACACAATGTAAGTAAACATCGTTATTTGTAGAGCGGTAATAAAAACGAATGATATGCGCATGTAGCGCCATGGAAGCAATATTGCCGATGTAGATACGTGACCAGGCATCATATTGAGATATTGTCCACCCGAAAGGTGCATTTGTTACGGTCGTTCCCTGAAATATTGTAATGTATGAGCGCGATAATGGATTCTTTTATACGATTTACTCGCGTGTTTTTACGTAAACGATTGCAGTGTGGAGGATTATGTTGAAGAGAAGCGAATGGTGTTTGGAAAATTTTGTCTGTTGTATGTATATATAATAAGACTGTGAGTAAGAAATTTTGCTTTTTGCATATATACTAAGATTGTGATTAAAAAATATGAGTGAAGTCGTACGCAATTGATATTTCAAAGTATCATTTATTTCAAGTGGGTTCCGTAGTTTGGTTAATAGTTTTGTGTTATTGAACATACGAGTACCAATACGCTTGTGTTTCTCTGAAGGGGTAAGCATAGATGTGTGTACATAGTGTGCTACAAACGGCTCTACTACAGCAGCCGTCTGCCTATCACTTCCAGGAAATACAAGAGAGATGTTATATTATATACTTGTGTCATCATAAGGTGATGTCATGATAATCAAGTTTTACCTTGAAAGAAAAATAAAAATGTAGAAATTTGCCAACCAGTAATAATATATTTTTGATAATTCGTAAATACATAATTATTATAATGCATTACTGAACAGGTTTACTAAATTCTGGCTGTTGTGTTTAAATTTATTTTATTTAGTTATCTAATATTGCAGAAAATAAGCAAATAACCTGTAATTATTATTCTACTTAGCCTTAAAATAAATTTCGCTTACGCTTACTTACTTACGTACTCGTAAATTAAAATGTGTTTTTGTATATTTATTGTTTAAAACTGCGAAACATAAATTAATTAATTTTCCAAATTGAGTCTCAACGACAATATAAGAAAATTAATATATTCTGTTATTCATTGGCAATAGGCTCGCTCCGTATTCCATCGTGGGATACACGACTGTTAAAACTAGTAACATAGTAGGCGAGTTTATTAGACTCCTCTGCTTACGCCTTCGCAGTAATGCAGCCGTGAGGTTATGTTATGTTTATTACCATCAGAGTATTCAATTCATTTTTAACCCAGTCGCACAGATTGCCCATCATTCATTTGCCATGTCAGCGTCCCGCTCGGACGGACAGTTCCGACGTATATAATGAAAACGTCTAGTGTCCGTCTATTTCTGGTCCGTCCGTCTGTTCTGTTGACAGTCCGTCCGCAATTCGGTCTGGATGAATTATTAACAGTGAGGTATCTACTATCGTGATACTTTTGAAGCGAAATGTCCGTGTATATTTCTATATCAATAAGCCAAAGTACATACCCATAGTGACTTATAATTATGTCTTTTGTTTCCTAATTATCTATGGAATCTGAAAGATAATTTATTTTGTTTTTTTTTTAATTTGTCCAGGTATTCCTATTCACTGCTGGACTTAAGCCTCGTCTATAGAACGTCATTGTGCTCCATGTATAGCTCTTCGTATCCAACCGTTTGTTTTTGTTTTATATACCTAAGTGTATTTTTAGCATATAAGCTTTTTAGGATATTGACTTCTGAATGTACATAAATATTTTAACTGTTTGCAGCCCGAAATCTTTTCTTTAAGAAAAAATCCTATGTCGTAAGTACGAACCTGTTTTACTCTAAACCTGTTCGCAGTCAAATTTTTACGAGCGACTCCGTTATTAGGTGGGCACGATATGCGTTAGACGTGTTTGGGATCTTTATCATTCCTTGTCGTACGCTATTGATGCAGTTTAACAATTTCCGACCAATTGAATGTCTGTTGGTATTATTTATTTGTTCTTTTCTTAATCAATAGTTAAGTTACAGAATTAAGTTACAGTCAGCACGGGATGGTCGTGAGAGTAATCGGTATATGTAGAACCCTTCAATAAGTACATCGAGAAGTAACGTCATCGAAGTACCTACCTAGTGCGTTCGAACAAAACTTCGGCTTGTTTTAAGTTCATTACGTTGCAGAGAAGTGTTTAATAAAAATAACTTTGATCCTAATTTTGGCTTTTATTGGATTTACGCTCCCTTTAGGCTTAACAGCCAAAAATAAAAAGCCAAGTGAAGAAACGCTGTTTAATAATGTTCTGAATTATTAAAATGGGTTCAAAATAACCTGAAAACAAGAGTTCTCAAGTGACAAAATCGCGTATTTTTAACAATACTAAGCATGTATTGATAATAGCTAACACCATTTTCTGTCATAAAAGTGTCTTACAAAAGTTGCGTTGATGTAAAAAAGAGGCTATTGTCAAACCAAAAAAGCCAAAAGCTCTATCGTTAAAAATTGAAAGGACGTTATTACGAAACTTTTCCATCATGTTCTAACAAGAGTCGCAGTCTCCGGTATGATCGGTGCGTCCGTATTGTGTGACGGCTGAATACAGAATGACGAACACGGCAACAACACCGGAAGTTGATAGACCAACTTTTGCGACACCCATACAATTTTCAAAAGTTATTTTTTCTCCTTTTGCCCATAATCTGGAACCTGATCAGACTGTTACAATGTTGTGGAAATTTCAATAGCTAATGCTTTTTTTTGTTTGTCTATTTATTTTGAACTTGAAATTGCAAATATTTATACAATATGTTTAGGGCTGAGTGTTGTTACATCATCAACACAATCTGAAATCACGTTTTCATTTAAATGAACGATATTGAATGCAATGTAATTGAATTGTTTTTCTCTCTTGCATATTCTGAATATTAAATGTGAATAGAATACATATGAATTACGAACAAATAATTAGTTTCCTTTCAATACCTACTTAAAGCAATAATAATAATAATGACCGCAAGTTCCTTGACAATAGGGCGTTCATTATCAGCATTGAGTCTCTAGGGGGCTTAACGCAATGACCGCGGCGACGCACGGGGATTACGTTTTGACTGCTCCATTTAGTCCGGAATGCACCGCGACCGTTTGTGTACACGTACCTTAACACACAACACGCCCTGAAATAGTTTCATTAGAACCCAATTACCAAGTCCTCCCAAGAGAATGGCGCTGTCTACAAGTGCGATTTATGGCTGTGTCTTCTAATGGCCGTGCGTTGATTTATGTGTATATTGTGTCTTAAATTAACTGTATAGAGTAACTTAGTGGATATTAAATTTTATAATATTACAGTTTAAATACCCTATGAATCTACCCTGTTTTTGTGATATGCGGTGAAGAAATTGAAAAAATTGGTGAAAACAATATTAGTTGTTCGTGTTTGTTGCAAGTGCGACTGCCGATCGAGAGGCCCTGGGTTCGATTCCCGGGTCGAACGCTACCAAATTTTCTAATTAGGAAATTTTGTGCCAGAAAATCTAAATTAGAATTCTAGTAGTGGTTCAGAGTCTGGATATGTGCCCGATGCATGGCAATAGGCTCACCACCTATTCCATAGTGGGAAGTAAACGTAACCGGTCAAACGTGAGAGTGTTCTGCATTCCTCTGCCCACCTCTTCGGGGATTACAGGCGTAAAGTTACGTTTATATTTAAAATGCCTAGTAGTAGCTCAGAGTGTGCCTGATGAGCCTATTGCCATACGCAATAGGCTCATACCTTATTCCATTGTGGGACGAACATTATTGATGGAACTTGTTGTAACACACTGACCTGTCTGCCACTTTGGGAATTATAGACCTTACGTTTCTTACGTTTAACAATTGAAAGATGATAATTCAATTTGCCTTAAATTAGCAGGTTAATGATAAGCTGCAAATAACCCAAAACAGGGCTTCCGTTTATCAAACACCGCCAGTAGCACAATTCCTGTGGGAATTTATGGAGCCGCTGTATAAAACAGCATTTTCACGCTACAAATTATTAATAACCAGTTGTTATACGAGACTACGCTCTCCAGAGAGTCTAAATAATTTCCATAATAATATTTTACCGCCGATTTCCCTAATAAGAGGGTTGAATAACATTAATAAAAATTAATTACTATTCATTTCCAGTGCGTTTCCGTTTTAACGGTCTACAGTACAATGAGACAAGCCCTAAGCTTTAGGACATTACAGTTTTTGATTAAAAGTTTATTGAGAGCAGTTTGCTTTATAATCTTTATGTTCTTTATATTCTGGCTAAAGGAGAAGACAGAAGACTCTGAGACCGGCGTGCATACACCAGGAGGGTGATTAATGTAAAACAACTATAGTAGGTTTGTAAGGATAAAGGTATCTAGCATCCAGTGTCCCGTGCATACCCCGGGAAATACCTGGCGTGATGATACGTAGATTCTCGTCCCTGTCAGAACTTAAGCATTATTAAGGAATAAAAGAAAAATAACAGCGATTAATATAAGTAACAACCGATAATTGATAAAGTTCATAAAGGGGCGCACTTGCTTCGTGAACTGTAATATGTTTGTTTGAAAGACGGTATCATTTACAAACTTACTTAAACTTCTGAAAATATAGAAACTTCATGCGAATATTGATGGATATAGGTTCCCAGGGAAACGAAACCTTCGTTGTCCCTGCCAGTTATCCTCACATCACCCTGAGTTGACTGGTGTAGAACGCCATTAGGCATTAATTTAGCCCTTTGTGACCCAGTTTTAAGTCAACAATTAAGATGAAATTTATAAAATTTTTACAAATATAGAAATCTTATCATTACCGTCAATTAAATCATAATCATCATTATAATACGAGAACCATATCCACAACCCAATAAAAAAAAGTATGGAAATTTTCATAACTAGTTTTACAATATATCTGCATATATGACCTGCTACGCTCGACCTGTGTACGCATTGATTTACCTTTGGATTCCTCATAGCTTTAATCAACGTGCTGTGTTATGTTCATTAGCACGAGCGTCTGTACATAAATTGATGTATTCAGCTTTATTCCGCACACATATCGGGCTTAACATCAGTAAAATCATCCTTATGTTTACAAAAAGCACAACAACCCTGTTTGTATCTTCCACAATAACTCAAGATATCCTTGCGACAATAACAAAGGAAATAAGGTTTTGCATTTGCTCCTCACATTGGCAACCCGCCAAAAAGTCAACGTACGTAGGTATCTTCGCGTCCTTTGTTTTTACACCACGCAAGAATAACATAGATATTTAGATACCGACTATTTATTTTGGGCCGTTGCCGCCACAAATCTTTTCGTTTACTAACCAAACGTGTACAGTATACATCATGGAGCAGCGTATTACGTATAAGGACGTGTCACGAATGTTAGCCGCGAAAATGCACAGAATATGCGAGCAAATGGAGCTAACTGGGGATAGTCTGCCCGAAATCCAATTTCTGCAAATGGACTTATGAAACGTCGAAACGCTAGCGGAATCTTTACTTCAAGATTCTTTTGAGTCACAGATATCTTTTGAAGTCTCCCCATGCGAGGATTATTGATTTGTATCATGTAAAGTGCCGCCTCTCTGGTTTCAGTAACGAATAACTATATTTTATGGTCTGAACCTTCTCATAGTTGCGCGTGTTCCATGTCCGATGTTTACAAAATCCACGTCGTTTACAGATAAACATCCTAAACGACGTATTATGTAAATACGGCAGGCGACTTGCCAAAGTCACTTCGATCGTTGGCTGTTGAATGCACTAATTGGACAAATTAACGTTGCTCTTGGCCAAATTCCCGGGACCCTCAGCTTAAACCCCTCAAAAGTAGAAATAAAATGGGTAACTAGTTACTACGTAGTTCCTATCATCGGGGATGTATATATGAAGTTTTTTAAAATGAATGCTTATCTGAAGCATTCAATTTAAAAATGTATCGTTAGATTTTAATGTAGGTATATCTACGTTTAAGTAGAGCGTAGAAAGCACCCCTCTTGTGCATCCCCTAATACTCCCTGTTTGGCCTGGAGCCAATCCCATTGATAATATCTGGCAATGCCGAGATAAAAACCACTTTGTCGAAAACGGCAGTTGTGACAACTACAAAAAATATACGGCAAATCCTTACTTTTCCTGACGCTTACTACATCTACAGCCGTTTTTAGATTAAATAAGCATTATATCAAATAGTTAATGAAAACTAGTTATTGGAACTATCCCCAACTCCTATGATGCCCTTTCATCCGTTTAAGAAGAAACGAAGCTATCAATATATATTGTGTAAAACTAAGGATACATTCGGAAAATTTTAGCATAAACATGACTGAAATTCGGAGAAAAGTAAATAAAATCAATGACCAATATGTACGTGTCATTTACTTCCGAATCCACGAGGCGCTGGAGTAGGACCTGGGGGCTGAATCAATATCGCAAATTCAATTTTGATTCCTTGATTGTCGAGAGAACAGAAGCATAAATGACACTCGTTGAATCCCGTGAAATACGGCAGGTTTTAATATCGTCGTGTGCCGAGGTGTGAGGAGCAGGTGGGCAGGAGATAGGGGAAAAGGTACTTTCGTCCCCACTGTGCCACCTGCCACCCCCATTTGCGACGCTCAGCGCATGCGTACACACGAGCCGCATGCTTTCCTCGTGGCCTATTCGACCCCAACCACAACGGCCATGACAAATCGTAGAAAACTCACATCAGTGGAATTCAAACTAGGGTATAGATAAAGTTTTAATGACCCGTTATACGTTTTTCTCGTATTATACTGGTTAGTCATACGTTTTTTTTTATTAGCTCATTTGCATTTATTGCTGATTAATATTATACAAATATGTAATAATAAATCGAACTTGAATTCTCATCATCACCTGGGTTGACTGGTATAAAATTCCATTAAGTCCACTCTTTCTTAACAACAACAAAGGATAAATAAATAAACTCTAAACTGTTACTGGGAATGAATTACATTTATT
>DWEJ01000234.1:0-19053 GCA_018245835.1 Mysoria sejanus stolli | reverse complement strand
CCGTTATTTTTCATGAAAAATTACAAACGAGAAAAATCACATTCACTAGCAATACAAGCTGCCTGACGGACGACTCGCTCGAATAAACGAACTACAGATAATAAATACAGCGGTATACGTACTTTTTATTACAGTGTATACACAACGACACAAGGAAGCGTAGCACTCATTTCGAAAGCTGTCAGTGTCACTGTCATCTATTAAAAATTTTTCCTTTGAAAGGCTTATTATTAATAATAATAACGTGTTGTTTTACTGTTCTTAATGATTAATGCTTGGTCACTTGACTTTTAATTCAAAGTTTGTTATAAGGATTTGGTCTCCTAATGCAAGTGAACGTAAAAAATATAGCCTTAAATACTTTTATAGGACTCACTGAGAAGCATAACTGACAATGAATAATTTTAATAGATCTGTTTTCATTGCGTTCTATTTGTAAATCGTGAATACAAAAAATATGAGTATTAATAGATCCAAATGTTTATTTAAATATTTTGTTACGCTTATTTAAAAAGTTTTTTAAAGAAATTATTACAAAAAATGAATTTTTAAGGTTAGAGTTACAGCTGCCCAATCCGTTAATATTATATTCACAATCAGTGTTTTAAATATAAAAATTTAGACTTCAGAAAATCTTATATACCCTTTCTTTTCGATCGTAATGTTGGTATTACAACTTGTTGAATGACTTAGTGAATTTCCCTTTTATTAGCTCCATTCACTTATACAGAATAATAATGCAGAATATAGATTAATTTATACTGCATTATATAATCTACTAATATGCGTAGATTCGGTATAGTCCCAACGGCCACCAGTAAAACGGCCACCAGTGGCGGCCGTTAGAACAACTTATTAATTATTGTCCCAAAGGCCACCAGTGGCGGACGTTGAGAAATTATAATATTAATTTTTTGTCAATGTAATCTAATTATAGGAAATGTATTGGCCGTAGTCTCCTCCTACTGCGAGAATCGCAATCGCAGAGAGGGGCTGTGAAGCAGGACAGAGAGACTGACCACCTCTGTGTTCCGGTCCGCGGCCTGCGGGCGACCGATCGGGGGATCCGTCGCTATCGATAAGGCCCGAGTTGGATGCCAGCCGCAGTATGCTCTGATGGCATCCGAGAGAGGAAGCCTTTCCCAAAGCTGCGGCAGTGTGGGTCACAAATATCTTGCGATCGTACAGTTCTCGTGGCCCACCCATAATGCCAGAGTAGGACACCGTCGGGTTTTAGTGGGTAGTCTGAATCTACCCAGGAGCCCCACATAGTCATCGAGCTCTCCCGGCACGGATGGAATGCGGAAATGCATTTCCTGACCTGAAATGATTGGCTACCACTGGTGCCTGTTTTAAATAATATTTTTAATGTCCCAACGTACGCAACTGGTGACCCTTTGGACAATAATTAATAAGTTTTGTAACGGCCACCACTGGTGGCCGTTTTAGTGGTGGCCGTTGGGACTATACCATAGTTTCAGTGCTTCTTATATTAAAGTAACATAAAAGAAAAAAACACTAAAGTTACAATGTTTATTTTAAAGAAGTTTTACATCATCTATCGTTCAACTATGTTACATTAGTTTTAACAATTGTAATCATTGAAACAATGAGCTGCAATAGTCTACACTAGGCACTATTATTATTCAATTGACACACCATAGTTTTACAAAGCTAAAAGCTATTGCGCTAGTCGTTTAGTTAGTCAATCCAATTACGTCATAACTCTGAGTAAATAAATATATTACATAACTGCCATTAATCATTGTGATATTTTGAATACATAATTTTTTTATTTATATAATTATCATTATATAATTATGATGTAAAATAAATGAACAGTTGCAGAAATAATTTAAATTTGGAAAGTTACTAGTAGGTACAGTAGGCATTATTATTTTTTAATAGGTTCTTAATTTGGTTTTATATAATACATGTGTTCAGTGTTAGAATTTTTATTATGTTGAAATCACTTTTAACTACATTATGTAGGTATATTTTTATATATAGACTTGGGATATTACATCTTATCTATACAGATTTAACTTATTTTTCAAAAGTACAATTTGAACTAAGAATAAAATAAAACACGTGTAATAAAATTTTTGTATGTAAAAATGATTATTTAAGGTTAAAAACTTTGCTGGGAGACAGACTGGCATTACCGCCCGATACTTTGGGCAAGTCAGATGGATTTCATACAATCATCCCCCGAATTCTTTCTTGTGTATTTTATGGATATTTTGTTTTAAGGTTTTATGAGTTGTATTCTGGAGTCTTTTCATGTTTACTGTGGGTAGAATTACAATAAAATGAACAATAAAAATTAATGCATAATTCTAATAATAAAAGCAGATAAATATAAGCATTTGTTAATTAAATACATATTTGAGTTAGTCATTTGCGTTATAATTATTTAGTTATACATTTTCTATGATGAGAAAAAATTGAAATAGCTACGTGACATGACGTAGTGATTGTCATAATTCTAATTTATTAAAATTGTTACTAATTTTCCAAAATTTTCATTACGTAACCAAGATAATATAATGTATAACAAAAAGAATATGAAAGCCCTACGCTATTGTCAAACCTGTATCTATATTTATCTAAACGTTTTCTACCATATAACACTCGTGACCTTAACTAATTGGAAATATTACATAACATCTCTTATGATATTATTATTTACAGTATCACAACTTTCGTGATCCCAAAAAACAATAACAAATAAATATGTGTACTTATATGAAGGTCTAATCAACAAAACTGTTGAAAATTGTGCAATAAATAACAAATGAAAATAACCTATGAAATCTAAAATATATTCTAATATTTTAGATTTTATTATATCTTAATTATCTTTTAATAAACATTCATTTAAAAATTTTATGGTTGTCACAATGTTTCCAGGCGCTATAGTACAAAAACCTGAATATAAAAATTAAATTAAATCAGCAATAATGAACGTAAGAGATACTATTTTTACATTCGTAATGAATTTCACGTTCATTCAATTTTACGTCAACACAGTTTTGTCAAGCTTTACATAAGTTATCAAACGACAGTTAGCTTTTGGATAATGGCAAGTGAAATACATGCTGTTATATGCATTAAAGATACATGATCGCATTTATCTATAATAGAAATTACTGTCTCAAGTGATCTTAGCCATGATCATTTGAGAAACAATAATTACGTCCAGGTCGTATTACGATTATTGAAACATTTCACCTGCCTTAATATTATGTGTATAAGATACATGTGTATTCGAATATTACAATGTCTAGTGAAAAAAATGCAACCGGGCGAAATAATTACGTCGATGTGACTAATGTAAAAATCCAAGTCCCTTGAATTTTTTGATTCCGAAAACTCAATGCCCAAAATACCGCCACTTGTTTACGGATTGTCCTAGAAAAACATGATACGCAAATCTTAACTATATTTCACACACACAAAAAAATATTGTATATAACTTGAATGTGTCTAAGTAAATTTAACATAATATACTTTAATGTGCATTACAAAAATGTATTCCCGAAAAGGGGAGTGTAGTACACGTGCACGTTTCGCCAGTTATGTTACTATCCCATTATGGAAGAGCTGGTAGGTCTGTTGGCATACGCCGAGCCGAGTGACTCCGGGAAATTTTAAGCTAGAAAAATTCAATAGTACCAACCCGTAATTTCAACACGGGACCTCTCCTCCACCAGCAGTCGCACTAGCAGCCAATCGACTAAAGAAGCAATCTGTATAACATTATTTTTGAATAAGTATTTTACTCCAAATACTAATTGGGTCAATTATAAAAATCGTATATTTTTTTATCAGTGGTTACCGTTATAGACAGTCAAGTGTAAAAAATGCCCGAATTAAAATTGAATGTCATTATAAATTAGGCCAATTAAAACCGACAAATTAAACATAGGTACATACGATAATAAGAATATTTGTGCTACAATGTTAATTCTTGTACCAAAGTGGCTTATTTAATTTGCTATTTTTAATACTACGACAATCACATTAGCAATAATATCACATACTCTGTATAATAAATATAGGATCAATGTAAGGCAGGTATATGGATATAACGGTGGATATTAATAAAAAAATCACTTAATATCTACACGCGAGATTAATAAAAATATTTACAGCTAATATTATTATCCGAACTAACTATAGCGCTATTATTGTACTAACTTTACGAACATCGGTCGTTATTATAATATTATCTAAGTGTGTGTGTGAGTGAGTGAGTGTTGTGTTTTTAACAGATTGCCTAGTAACAAGTCAACAATTGCGATTTTATTACTATTATCTATGTTAAAAGCCTTTAAAATTACAAATTTAATCCTTATCTAATTATGTATATACTTTGTTAATTGTTAATGTATGTTTAGTGTAGTGGAATTGCCAATGACATTATGACATACAAAGTTTGGAATAAATCGTATTTACAAAAATATGAAAGAAATTGATTGGAGGAAAATATTAGGAAGGATAATCCACAGATAAAACAAAAAAACATTGTTTTGAGTCACAAAGTATCACATTCTCTTTTATTTCCTAATAGCTTTTACGAAATAATGATAATTATATTTCAACTAATTTATTACTTATCTACTATACATAAATCTACTAAAAATTAATTACTATACAACACCTACAAATACAAATTTAACACAAAGTATTATACAATTTAATTTATAATAATATTGTCATTGGCAATAGATGCTCCATTAAATTATTATTAAAAATGTAAAATATTCTCCGTGTCAATACAGTTTAAAGTCTATTTATTTCCATATTAAGTATCATTTCTATCATTATGTTATCACCATTTTTATTACAAGATATAATATGCAGTTACAAACACCATACAAAAATACTGTTTGATAAAATGTCAGTAGGTTTTATCAGCGTTTTAATAATAATAATAATGAATCATAAAATATATATATTTCGGTGTTACCATGCTACTGTTACAACAAGAAAACTACTGATATTGAATATTACAAAATGTCTTCACCTATAAGTTGAACGAAAAATGAATGGTATTCAAACGCAAAATACGTAAATATTTAACTAAATATTTATAATATTTCTTTAATAGTATTAAATTAAACTACATAAGCATTAGTATTCAACATTACATCTAATAATAATAAAAATAAATTAAAAAGAGATCCCGAGTCATTACAATTTGTACTTTAATGGAATTTCGGATTTACAATTAAACCTTGTTTTTTTTAAACTATTATTCGACTATTAAAAATATCAGGTTTCATTATCGTCATCATCAACATTGTCATCATCGACTGTTTCGTTTGCCAGTCACCATTTTCGATACAAATGTACAAATACTATGCGGTCACACAGACCATGGTCATAATCAGCTGCATATTTATCTAAGCATGTTTTGCAGCAAACATTTGACAGGCAATTATTAGTACAAGATGCAGGATTATGTATTTTGAATGTGGCCTAAGAAGTCACATCTTCCCATTAATTTTTTATCAATACAATTATACAGGCACGTGAATCAGTAATGTACTTAATTAATTACGAACATCAAAATATTTCGGTTTATTACAATGATTATTAATTGAACAATTACACCGTATTAATTATTCGAACACAACACAATTTAAAACTAACATTATCAACGAATGTGTAAACAGGTTTTCAATGAAACTACAATAGTTCGCAAAATGCTTACCTATATATGTAACAATCGAACACATTGTAAACTGAAATTTAAGCTATATACAACACGCAGAAATCAAGTTGGCTCTTGCGAGGAGCGCGCCTTCCCCACCGTGTGTCCGTCACCTACCACTTTTGTCTTTGACATTTCCAGGTCTGTGACGTCATTATATCGAGTTGCCTAACTTCTGCGAGTTGTATAACGTTATAATACAAAATATCTAATCGCTAAAGCATCTTATTCAATACACCACGCTTTTTATTCACAGCACATAGTGTTCGTTTTATCGATAAAGTCGAATGATATTCATTCTAGGGTCCTATACTTAAGAAGTGGCAACCGGTCTGGGTCACCACGTCGGGATACTCAGGTGTTCTCGTCGGAGGAATCGTCTGACGATGAACTGGTGAGGAGGTTTGACGCCATTGTGAGTTGTCGAATGAAGGGTTCCCTGGGGAGACTCTGCTGGCCGAGCGCCAGGCGTCGGACCCCCATTCGCTCGCTTTCAGGTAAGGACTTGCTGCATTTCTCTTCAGTTATGGCATCGCGTGATAACGATCTGTAATTAAACGCACATAAGATCATACAATCAAAAAGAGCCCATTGAAAAACATTATATCACGCTTGTAATCGCCGAAGAGGAAGACAGAGGCGTACGATACACTCGCACATTTCACCAGAGTCAAAATCAAAGTGAATAAAATAAAAGTAGGCATACCTCAGTATTTGCTCAGTCTACGCAATTTTTTAGCTAAACAGTGTGACAAAGATCTAAATGTTGTAAGCGTGACGAAATGAAACGTTTTTAAACCGTAATTGCACCATCATTTTAATTTATTCATAAATCGTCGCAGTCGTAGAACAACGACAACTACAATACAATAAAACCAAGGGATAATAATATCAGCATCATGAGTTTCCATCTAGATATTTTCAACAAAACAAAGATATCCATACCCCGTTAGCTCCAACATCGATCCACGCCTGCACTGCCCTCGATGTGGTCCTTGCATGATGCTGGCAGGTCTTGAAGATGCGCCGAGAGGATCTGAGTGGGCTACGTCTTCCATTAGAAGCACACTGGGACCGCCCAGACTCGTACTTCTCTTGGACAACAAATTCGGACCAGGTCTCGTCTGCACGAGCCCTGGCTCTCCCTTCACCGACGAACTCTCGCCTTTGGTCGAGTCTGCCTTACTCTCGGAATCAGACATTACCGGTAACTCGGTGACGCCCTGGGTCGAACTCGAGCTCTCTCTTCGGAACAGACCTATGATAGATTTTGGATGTTTTGGCTTCTCTATACCACCTAATAGCGGGATGAGGGGTGGAACAGTGGGGTAGGGGGAAAGAAAAAATATCTAATCAGAACAAGTTGATACCAGTTAAGTGTAATAAGAGACACAACACGCAGAAATTAACTAGATACTTGCGAGGACTGTACTCTCTCGTATACCTCATTCCGCCTACCAATACCTACAGCTCTAACCTTCAATGCGTTCGTACATCGCGACTACGTCAACACAGCGAAGTGACTAGTTAACTTCTGCGGGTTGTATATTCATATGTAGGAGAGGACGAAAGCATATTTAAAAGCAGTAAACGAACTAAAAAAAGGTACTAATTTACAAAGTGCCAGCTATAAAGTGCAAATAACGAATAAACAAAGAAAATTATTACTTAAACGCGTATTTTAAATAACTTAAAACATGAATTAAGCCGGATGTTTTAGTGCTTATAACATTTAAATTCAATATATATTTCCATTAGTGTTTGATAATTGAATAGTGGAATGACTTATTAAAGCCGAAACAAAATTATTCAATAGATATGCAGCGCATTTATATCGTACGCATGACAGTTATTATTGGAGCAGCGAAATAAAACCCAGTCATGATTGATTACGCGACAGTCTTGTAAATATTATAATGTATAAAAATTGTCAAATGATCATTTACACGTCGGTAGATCTTCATGTTTCTGTTCGGCAAGGACTTCGCCAAGATGAACATTTTCATTTTCCATTACATCCTAAAAATATCTCAACAAATGTCCGTTTGTATAATGTTATCAATCTGTTAATACGTTTTCTTTATTATTGTACATTTAACTCATTACACTTGTTTCCGAATCCTTAAAAACCATTTAGTTTTGCAAATATTTACAATAACTTGCGCTTGTTTAAGTTTAACATAGATGCCAGCAGTTAATTAAAATTTCAACAACGCAGAGACAATTACAATTTCACATAACATCACGCCTGCTTCCCCGAGGGGGTGGGCAAATGAGAGTAGTAGGTAAAACTACCGCTATTCTACCTTTATGTTAAACAAATACAATATAATATGACACGCGTACCCAGGAACGTGGCGGATGGCGAGCTGTACGCCAGGTATTCCTTGTTGGACGCCCACGAGGGAAACTCCGACTGTTTGAGGGCGGCCGTCCCCTCAGCCTCCTCCCGTTTCCATGGCAACATGGTCTCTGCGGCCGTGGGGGTGGCGACCCGCGCCTGCTCCGCCACAGTCATGTATGTGTCTGCAACGTTAATGAATATCCATTCAAGTTAACAGACGCTATTAAAGTACTATAACATCAAAAGTTTTACACCATTTCATTTTTTTTATTTGTTTATGTTTTGTTTATTAAATATGTTTCCTACATGTTTACTTTTACTTATAATACCTATTCTATAATGCTTTATTATATGAACGTGAACATTAATAACAGTAATTGTGTATTACACAGAGCGGGTTACACAATCGTCGGGAAATAAAAAAACTTAAAAGTTATAAAACTAAACAAATCGTCACGTTCTACGTACCGTTGTCGTCGGACAGCCGCCTTTCGTCCTCCTCCAAGATGTCCTCATTGGGAACTAAAGGTTAAAATAAAACGGAAACGTTTATTTTAGAAATACATTTCATAATCAATATAATCATCATCAACTTTTTATCGTTTCATTCATCATCCACGGATCGCCTTTCAACATGATTAATCAAGGCCACAGTCTGACACGCTGGCCAAATGATTAACAAAATCTCTACATTGAACCATTTCGCAACAAATTTTTTTTTATTACAAATTTTAATGTGTAGATACTTACGCTGGCACGTATTGGCCACGTGTGTAATGTAAATATATTGTCCAAGCTGTGTGTTTACTCTATTCTACATTTACAAACAAAATCTAGCGAAGTGAATGTACTTTACTTACCCAATAACACCAATGTAAAATTAAAATATGTGATAATTAAAAAAAAAACAAGGATAAATATAACTTTATATTATTAAAATACTTGTTAAAGTCACATTTGTAAAATATTTTTCAATGTAATAATAATTACATGATCCTTGTTTACGACGCACGAACTGAGTTTATTCAACATTAAGTTATTAACACAAGTGAGTGACAAGTTACAGACAGAAATACAAATTAGTGACCATCCTAGATATAAATTGAAAATTTTGTTCAAATGGCCAATCTATTTAACGCCCTAACAGCTAACTAATGCGTTCTCAAGGCAAAACAAAAGGCAAGCGCATCGAATTGAAATTTTGTTTTATTCTAAAGCGGACAGTGTTACTTAAATCACTGGAGTTCACAATAAACACATACCAAAGTTATACGTGGATCTGTCCCTTCGCCACGGTAATGATTTCTCAACGGCCGTGGGCAGTATCTCTTCGGGCGTTTTAGCGTACTGCTTTACGATTCTCGCTTTCAGTGGATTGAATCCGGGCAGGTTAGCCAACTGGTTTAGAAGTGAACTACTATTCTCTTTGTGCGATGACGTGGGGCTGACTTCTTTATATCCAGCTGATAACGTTATCGCCAGTTGACGAGATTATCGGTAAGTTTGCGGTGCCACGTGAAGGTTGCCAGAAGGGAAGAAAACGACGATCAAACACAAACAGTTAAACAAGCGGTAACGAGTTGTAAGTACGGAGGGAGGGGCGGGGGTGGGGTGGGGGGTTACAAGACGAACTAGCTGAATACATTAATGATCGTAGCTGAAAGGGGTTAAGATATTACGTAAAGAATAAAACGTTGAAGTAGTTTAAACACAAGCGAAGAAGCAAAATAGATTGTTATTGAAAAGTATTACTTCTTAATAATAATTGTAAATAAACGATCAAAGAATAAATAATAGAAGAGGTTGAATTAAATACAGAAGTATTGGAACATGCCACTGCATTACACATTCATACAATATTTATTAGCCACATCAACATAATTTAGAATTGGCCCCGAAATTTTATTTATTTATCTATACGTACCAATTTAAAGTCCAATTAGTGTATTAGTAAACATCTCAATATTCAATTAGATATCAAAAGGTGTTCAGCAAGTGGAAAATACGATTTTACACAACATTTATTTTTTGGATTTGAATATATCCATGCAAGAATTTGAGGATTAATTCAATTACAAAATTCGATTGCAATAAAGTGTACAAACAGATTGTTTTGTTACATCGGTGCGGAAAACTTCGCGGAAAACTTCGCGCTAATATTTCGCTCTAATCTGTGTTTCAACTTTAAAATCAACTGTTTCATTGCTGACGATACATCAAATCCAAAAAGATCGGATCTCACACAACATGGTCCATGCAGAATACCTACGCGGGGATTTGGCAGTGAATGTTATACCGCCATCGTCGAGCTCTCGGCGGGGCTCGCTCGCCTCGTCCTCTTGAAGCACCTCGTCTATGTAATCTATAAACAACATTTAATGCACTGACGTATTTAACATAATACATAAACCTACAAAAAAATAGATAGCAATGACGGGAGCCATTAGCTTTCAAATGTTTCAATTTTGCGCTCTCAGAAATACATATATTTTGATTAGTTGCATTTATTTCTACGACATATATAGCTTTTAATACGGCTGAAGTATTGTATACCAGTTTTACATCATCAATATCATCAGCCGATCTCAGTTAATAGCCAGACGTTAGCTTTTTTTAATGCCACCGAACCTTGTCTACGTCTTCATATTTTTTATTTTTCATCAATGCTCATTTCTAATGTAATTTTTAATATATAGGGCCTCCCATCAGACGTTTTTGTATCTCAACATAATTTAGCTATAACTAGGTGTGGGTGCGCATGCAAAAAAAACAAAACATAACGATCAGATAACAAAAACAGTCCATCCACAGTTATTATTTGTAACGTAACGTAACGTAACGTATAAAGCCGTAGCTGTAAAACTAAGCAAAAAATAACATAACACAACAATGGTGTATCGGCAAATTATAAAATAAAAACTTCGAAAAAATAAAAAAAACTAAAATGAAACAATACTTGAACCCACACGTGCATGCGACTGACACTTGTGATATTAATAAGGAAATAAAGTAAGTACCTAATCTATAATATTTTTTTTTACCGTGCGTGAACTGTTTGGCCGAACCGTTTTGCTGAAATTCGGGGAATGTGACATGGTTTTTGCCATCCTGGAATTAAAAAAAAAAACACAACATATCTAAAATGTATAACACTTAATGAAAATTTATTTAGCACAGAATTACATTCTGTCATCGTAAATATAATATTCCTTTTGCCATTATTGCATATTTGCAATTATTTTAATCCTTTTGCGTAAGTAACAACAATATTATAATTATACCATGCATTAGCCCCATTTTGCGAATTCGGTAAACACCATTCTATCGGAATAAGAAATAAGTGTCATTGTTACTCTTTCTACACATTTACCGAAAAACACCTCAATGACCTTTAAATTGCCAAATCAGTACACATTTTCATTATCCAAGTATTTTAACATGTAAACATCGCTCTAACATAATAGATTTTTTAATATATCTAACTGAAATGTTATTATTAATTACCATTGTTCGCGGCAATGAATGTTCGCGGCAAGTCCCTTACAGGGTAGACAGAGAACAACGGGTACTACATGTTCATACCTTTTTTTGATTGTTCGTAAATCTACATTTATTATAGTGTTAATAACAATGGAAATTACTTGTTTCCCGCGTTTACTCCGCTTGTAGTGGTGCTTCCTGTCGCCGACGAGTCGTCGAATGTTCATGTGGGTCTTGTAGTTGACCTGCGTGCCCAGGTCGCGGTCGTTCACCGCGTGCCGGCTGTAGCTCAGGCGACGATGCTGGAGCACACCGTTTGATATCCCATGAAACACTTGTCCAACAATTAGCAGACAAGTAAAAAATCAAAGAAATATATCATGCATTTTAAACGTTACATCACCCCTGTAATCCCCGAACACATAGGCAGAGGGATGTGGAACGTTTCACTAGTTACGTTTACGTCCCACTATGCAATAGGTGGTGAGCCTTTGTAGTGCCCGGGAATTGTACCCGGGACCTCTCGATCGGCAGTGGCAGTTAAAAATCAACACGATCAACGAGGCAGTCAAATGTAAACCGTTAAATTATAATTGATTTTCGCACGATCAATGCTTGTGGGCGCATGCAGTGATGCGGTTCATTACCTGTCTATAATAACCACAGTATTGCGGTTCGAATAAATTTGGATTTAATATAAATTCAAAACAAGGAATTATTAAAATGAAGTATTATCACACAAAAGTTTAAAAATATATTTTTTTTTATTACTTCTGTGTGATACTTTGAGTGATATTATGATAAACACGTTTTACATACCGTTATACTAAATACGCTTTGAACCAATAATATTAGAAAGTTAAATAAAGATCAATTAAAATAATAAAATATATAACCATCAAACAATATTTACACATACTCGTCGATAAGGCTTGCATAACTCTTCAGCAAGAAGGTGGTGGATTCTTGCGTCAGTGAGATCCTTTTTGGACGGATTATATTCCAATTCTTGCATATCAATATTCCACGTCGAAGAATCTAATTGACTAAAGCTTGGGCTGAAAAAGTGACAAGTTAGTAAAGAAAATACTGGATGATCCATTCTATATACTCATTTTCAATTTTCAGAAACTTACCTCCCATTGAAATTAGCATTAGTGTAATTTTTAAATATAGCTGACATTGACTCAGCACCGGATATGTTGCCAATCGTCGAAGCATTCCTTTGCATGTACTCTATGGCATCTTTCATTGCTAATTTTGAATATGTCTCTAATATCTTTGGCTCTGCCCCCTTAAAATAATTGAGTCATAAATATCCTCTTCCGATATCCAACTTGGGACATTGAAATAACATGACCTGATACCTGATAGTTCCTAAGCAGAAACGGCCTAATAAAACGATTGTCGAATCTTTTAAACTTGTCCCTCATGTGGTGATTGCCGTGTTTGCCTAATATATCCTCCACGCCGGCCATCAAATGGTCCATAAACTGAAATTAAGCATTGAGTGTAAATATGCTACATTATACAAAACGTAATTAAAACGTAATATCACGCCTATAATCCTCGATGGAGGTGGGCAGAGGAGTAAACTCACACATTTGACCAGTTACGTTTACGTCCTACTATGAAATAAATGATGAGCCTCTTGCCATACTTACCAGAAAAAATTAAATTGAAAAAAATCCTATAGCCACAATAGCGCTAGACCCCGGATTTAACCTATAAGATTATAGGACCTGCTGATCGGCAGTTGCGCTTGAATCCAACACGACCAACGAAGCAGTCGAATGTATGTATTTTACGTACACATATTTTATGTACGAACGAATGTATTTTATACAATTAAATAAATTAATTAATAGTCAAGTGAATCCACTAAACGTAAACTTACTCTTTCATGTATTCTTTCGTTCATAGTCGGTTTCCGCTTCTCCGCTGTTTTTACGTTTAGTATCTTCACCAGAGGCTTTATCGTGATCCCCTGGATGAACACCGTGAAGTAAATCACGGCTATCGTGGTGGTCACGAACATCGGCTGCAGCTTCACCACATCGGGGTCAATTAATAGCACCAACGCGAAAGCAACAGCACCGCGGAGACCTGGAGACGAACCAAATGGTACCGTAACGTTACACCTGTAATCCTCGAAGAGGGAGGCAGAGGAATGCAGAACACTCCCACGTTTCACCAGTTACGCTTACGTCCCACTATGGAATAGGTGGTGAATCTATTGCCATACACCGGGCATAAATCAACTCTAAATCACTATTAATAGTTTCTATCAGAAAATCTAAATTATAAAAATCTAATAGTGCCCGACCTGGGATTTGAAGCCTGAACCCGATCGGCAGTCGCGCTTCCAACCAACACGACCACCGAGACAGTCAAATCAAGTTATAAATGTGTTGCATACCAGGCGTCATAGAACGCTCAACACAAACCAAACTTACCTCCATACGACATGACGAACTTTTCAACTCGATTCAATTTGTGCAACCGGAACTTATTAGCAACAGCACTAAATATATACACCCCTGAAACAAATAATTTATAATCACGTCGATTGTAACAGACGTAATAAATTTAAATAAATTAAAAATGATGATACCTATTATTCGAAAGATTGAGCAGAATGTGATGGTCAACAGCACGAACCAAGTGTTCCAGACGTGGCTGTTGTTGACCGTCGCGACGCCGAGAAACATGAAGATGATCGTTTCAGACGACGACGACAACATTTTCATGGTGTATTTAATTGTTGTATGCGATTTGTGAGAAATATTCGCCTCCACGTAATTCTTCATTGTGATACCGCAGAACGTTATTCTTAAATGTCATACAAAAATGTTAAGAAACAAGACTAACATGATAACTTAAAAAATTAGACAGTTTGAAATTAATTTATTCAAAAGATGTACCATTTTCGTTTTATGATATATCTAAAACAGGCTATTAACAACTGACTTCAACGTGATTTGTCCTTTCAGACAGATGTACATATCCTAGCACTAAGACATTAAATTATGATTTAATATGTGTATAAAAGAACTATATTTATTACCAAGAAATTGAAGTCTTGAATGTAAAAGAAAAAATTACAAGAACTGAATTTATATCTAATATATGCGATTGTTGTTTTCGACACGGATGAGAGTTAATTAATTTACAATTTACACAAGAAGCGTTTCTCGCAGGTTGTGTTGAGAAAATTATTTATTGTAAGCACATGTCAAGAAAAAATTTAATTATACACGGATTTTAAAATTTTGTATGACCGTTCAGTTGTATGCAGTACCTGTAACTGTCGGTAATGGGATTATGTTAGGGTAAATTTGACCGTACTAAAACTAATCGGATTAATGTGTTCTTATCAGCAATACTTACGCTAAAATTCCACTCATGTGGAACATTTCCGCATTTAAATACGCCAAGTAAGCCATGACAAAGATAAAGATAGGCTCGATCACTCTAACTTCGTTAGTGAATCTGGTGACGAGACCTGTGGCGAAGCCCCAAATGACACCAATGCAGGTCCCACCAACGGCGACCACCAGGAACGAGGCCAAGCCAGCGAGGAAGTCCGTATACATCAAACGCGATGGACCCATTTCTCTGAAACATTGTTTTCAATATTTTGTTGACATTAGGTATAGTTATAGTGATTCGATTTAAAATAGTAAATAGTTAAGTGGTGTAAATATTTATTAAATAATTATATCTTATTGTTACTATTTGTGTTGCAACAATTATTTGCTTGTTCTATACTTTTGCAGAATAAAGGGTTTTTTTCTAGACAGCAATTCAGAGTATCTTTTGGAAAATACTTAATACTCACGTGTAAGCTTCGAACATGTGATACAATACGACAGTAACAGCATCATTTAATAGGGACTCGCCAAAAACGACAATGTACAAAATTTCATCAACATGTATCTCCTCGAACACTGCCAGAACGGCGACAGGGTCGACCGCTGATATTAGGGCTCCAAATAATAGCATGTCCAGTAGTGGCGTGGTACAACCAAACATGCCAGTTTGACCACACGCCCACAACGATGCACCTAGAGAAGTAATTAATATTACGTATTTGAAAATTATTGGACACAATTTAAATATTTCGATTCATTATAAACCCTTACCAATTGTGACAGTGTTAAATACAGTGCCAACAACAGCGAACAGAAGTATTGTACCGAGGTGGTCAAAAAATAGTCTATTGGGCATGAAATAGCCTGCGTCCAATATTATTGGCGGTAACATGTACAAAAAAAATGTATCAGGAGTGAGAGGTTGCACGTGGACACTGTGGGTACTCAGGAGTAAGGCTCCAATCAAAACACCCACAAATATCAGCAAGCAGGACTCGGGAAATATTTTCGACAATTTTGGCGTCATATGAAAACCTGCAACAGTTCGTCATTTAAATAAAAAATAGACATTGAAAACTACAGTCATAAGATGTCATTATGATATCATTAAAGATATGGTATACCTCATAAAAGCACAAAAATGGTAAACTCTTTATTTTAAATGAAAAATCTTCAGTATCGTAATCTTCAGTATAGTTAAAATAAACAAGTGCAAAGGTTTTTTTCAATGGAACAAAAGTTTCGTTTATATTAGACTAATCAATACAAAGTTCATGATATTAAATTTTTATCTGAATTAAAACGAATTTTCTTAAAGCATGGTGAATTCTGTAAATAAAGAACTTCTACAAACGAAATCATACTCGAGCATATATGACCGAATTGGTACATCACAGTTGAAAGAAAAATGTGGTAAATGTAAAAAAAATTCTAAACCTATTGAAGTATTGTCAACATTTCAAACGTTAACCGGAGATTTTGTTGAAAAGAAGGCACCTTCCAACATCAATTCCGAAACTTTGAATGAAACATCCTATGTCACGAGTGAAAGGTATCATTATTTAAATAGAAAGTCCAGCGATAAGTCAGTAATACGCTCTACCAGCACGTTTTTCTACGATTTAGATTCGTTAGCTAAAAGACATTCCTATCACTGTATCACAGATGTAACAGAATCGAAAGATAATCTTAAATCAAAGAATACCGATGTAATTAAAAATGGGTTTGGCGTTAAATCTGAAGCTATAGTTCAAGAATGTGCCACACAAATTAAGCCTAGATTGTTATCAGAAAAGAATGTTAAAGAAAATAGAAAAAAATGTCATAAAAGTTCTCCTCATGATTTACTTTTGTCGTCGGAAATATTATTAAGAGACAATGATGGTAAGTCTCTTCTTCATAAGCCTCAATCAGATGATATCCCTGTAAAAGAAAGACACCAAAAATTCTGGTCATTTGCGAAATACAGAACGGAATATACAAATCCAGTAGTTGAACAAAAGAAACCTAAATCGAAAGATCGCGGCAAGCGAACGGAGGATCCTTGCCCATGCCAATTATTTTCATATGCATGCCCATGCACGAATAAAAAGTCTTTGACTGAATTAGCTAGAAACAGTAAATCTTTAACGGTTGCTGATCAAATGACGAATACATCTGAAATAATTTTAGAAGAGAAAAAAATTAAAAAGAGTAATAAAAATAAAAAGACAAAAGATGTTATAATGTATGATGATAAGAGGACAAGTACAATGGACATGATGGAAAGTAAATCCAAAGAAGCACTATCCAATGATCCACAATCATATAACATAAATAACAATGTATCAAAAAGAAGATCGGATAACATCGTTGCCCATACAACAAAAATTAAGAGTACTGGAAAACCAAAACAAGTTATGTGTCCAAATTGCAAGATATTGGTTGATGTTATGAGTGCTACTGAAGAAGAAGAAAACTTAAAATCCAAAAGCTCCTTTAAAAAGCTCCAAAAACTTTATCGAGAAAACGATATGTCATATACATGTGAGGACATTAAGCGAAGTAAGAGTAAAATTGTTGAGGATAGAGACACTTGTACTCATGATCCCCAGTGTGAACTAGTACCAGTGTGCCAAATCCTACCCACAGACAATATCTATGTAAATCCAAACATATCCAACAAGCAGTCACCGACAAAATCCAATCCTAGAGTCATTAGAATTACCAAAGGCTGTAGACACCACCCTCCATGTACTGTGGTGCCATCTTGTCAAAAAATTAATGTGTTAAACAATAACTGTGAATACATACCGCCGTGCTTACATCGACCTCGCTGTGTTAATTTACCGTTATGTGCGCCTTTATCCAAAAGTATTTATTATGAAGACTACGGCAGTGAGCCTGGACAAGACTTGGGTATAACAGAATGTCATCATATACAACCGAACAGATTCTTACCAACTTTTCAAGATGAATCTGTAGAAAATCCTATTAACAGAATTCAAAATACCTGTGAATATCTCAGTGAATGTTCACCTAGGTTCATGGTTAATACAACACTGGGATGTATATCACCCACGCCATCCCCCTGTCAGCCTGTATCACTGTGCAAACACTGCAAATCGGAAAAGTCATGTCAATTCGATTTCTTGGACTGGCAACAGAACTGCATCGACCTAGAAATGTACCAAGAACAACAAACCCGCGACGAAGTTATCTTCATTAGGGATGTCGGCTGTCAATTTCGGAATAAAAGTTATTCGCCCAAAGATTCCATAATACAATCTAAGACCTCTAGCGATTCTTTTAATTGCGCCAGTATGAATGTCGACAAATTTTATGAGCACTATCACACTACACGCTATGAAGATAAATACACAATCCCGATATCTGGGGAGGAGCAATCTATGACCACATTGACGTTAAGTTCAACGGAAATTGATTCGCAATGTCCAAAGCACGGGAGACGAGAAAATCGGAACAATCAAAAGGGACGAGCGAAGGGTTTTGTGCCGAGACCTAACATGTTAACCCCCTTCATTGGCTACACTCACATCGAACCGCAGGTAAATTTTTGTTTATCTGCGAACGACAAATTTAAAGAGAAGTTGGAGAACAAAAATAAAACATCAAACGACTTAACAAAAGGAACAATGAATCATCATAGTATTCTCACGCTCACGTCTCGAAGCAGTTTTTTGAAGGGGAAATATAAAACTAAGTTCTCTATCCGGAGAAGGAGAAAAGCTAGCTTTCATACGAAGCTTAACTAATTTTAGATTGAAAGCAAACCTTGGAGCATGTAATGCGTTATTGTATTATTCAGTTCATTTCAGTTTTATTAGTAATGTATTGGCTAATTCAAAATACTTCATATACGTATATATTAATATAATTTTGCTTGTCATTTATCTTACATATATACAATCAAAGTTTCCTTGTTTTGTTCCTGTCGTGTCCATAAGGACTCTTGTTGTTCTAATAGTCGACATTTAAAGTATACGTGTTTGAAGTCAGCATAACACCGAGTTCAGCGTGATGAAATACCTTAAGTTATTTAAAGCGACGCCATCGCTGAAGCCTTATTCAGTCGTTACCCAACTTCCCAATTAACAAACAACAATTCAAATGCCGACCTTACTTGGTGATTC
>DWEJ01000233.1:0-19057 GCA_018245835.1 Mysoria sejanus stolli | reverse complement strand
GGACTAAGCTGGAATGCCTCGAAAAAATATGTCTCCGTTACCACACCCTTGAAATCAGAACACAGCAGCGCTTAACACTGCTGTTATAAGGCAGAAATAGGTGTGGCGGTGGTGCCGCCGGAGCCAAACCACAGAGGGTTCTACCACCAATCTTTTATATTCATCGAGCGTGCGGAGCTACAAGTACAGAGATATTTCGCCCTCGGCACTCTGCATATCCCGTAAGCGACTCAGCGTGACGATATCATGACACAAACAATGCGACACAAACGACATTCTGTTACGCGTGTTTGTAATGAAGGGTCGTTAGGACGACACAAATACGCCATGAGTCCTCGCAGTTTGACATTTTAGACATTTTAATACGTTTTTAATTCGCCTTATGAATAGCACTTTTACGCTATTTGTATCATTCCGTTCATTAATATAATATTAATGCGGGTCGTTATTCGTGGGCAATGAATGTTGGGGCCGTTAGCGATCTATGTCAACCATTGTGATCGGCTGCGCTAATGTACTCAGCAGCGGCTGACTCGCGTTTGTTGGCAGCAAGTATGAAACAGAAAACAGTTAAAGTAATTTGTTATAATAAAGGTTATGTAGAGCGTGTCTTAATTTGTATTTTAAAAGTAAACTTTATCAAGTTTTAAAATCTAACAGTTTTTGTTTTATAATGGCGCCGATGGCGGAGGCAGTCGTTACGATGTCAGTTATGAATGTAATATTTTAATCTTTAATTGTGCCGTGTGACGTAGTTTAGTCGAAATAATGCTTGAAGTTTAATGGGAACCACTTTTTTCTGTATCTTGTACATAAAACTTAGTAATAAAATATATTTTTTTTTACATATTGTTAAGAAATCTGAGGCTTTGCATTTCTATAAACTAATTAAGATATGTAGTGGCATAAAAAAACGGGAACATAAAATGTTATTCTCCGTGCTGTTGGATAATGTATGCTGTCACAAGCTCATTTAACTTAATGACTGATTGACGTCGCTATTGATGCGCGTGTGACACAGACATAAAATTTATTGTGCACTTAAATATTCACAGGTTCGATAATTGTCAATCCGAGATTCGGACGTAACGGATCACACGAAACGCCTTAGTGATGTAATTTACATAGAGACTGGTTGGATTTGATCGTTTTATTGTGTATTTATGCATCGAATTTGACATCGCGCAAGGAAATAGGAGAGGCTACGTCATAAAGAGAGTATTCAGAGACGACACCCATAAAACCTTTATGATTAGTCAAACCGCTGGCGAGGACGATTCATTATGGGCCATTATGCGTCGTGTTTATCAAGTTACTCTCTACAAGCCAATAAAATAACGAACGACCGAGATAAGAGCCGGACAGTCCTGTAATCTCTCGAACAAGGGACACTAATTCGATTGTGGTTTCGTTCGAAACTTTTTTGGGTTTTACGGCACAAATTGAAGTGTTAAAAAAACTACAAATTGGCTTTTTCGAGAGTCATTCATTAGTTGGACGCTGAATGGCGTGTTGTGTCGTTTTCGCTCAATTAGTTAATCGGAAATCGAGCTGGCCGCTCGCACACGGCGACCGTTCTAATGTCTCTGAGTGGTATTACGTAACTGTTATACCTAGTACGGGATAATTGACGGGCCCTAAATAAAAACTTGTAATGGTATGTTCCGAACTCATTTTGTGACCTAATAACCTGTTAGTGCATGACTCCGTAACCGAGAACGCATTAATTTAACGATACAACTTATACTTAAGTTATATGAGTATTAATGCATCAGTTGTCTTAGTAATCTAGCATACGCAAAGTTACTTAGAAAACTTGAACATATTTTAAAATTTTGTAATTGTACTGTTGCTAATCAAAATTTAAATTTCATTCACTATGTACATGTATGTACATACATATGTACAAATATTTAATGATAATTTTTAAGTTAATTGCAAAATGTTAATTATAATGACTTCGATTAAATTAACGAAATTAGTAGTAGTTTCTTATCCCCACTAACCCTAAAAATATCACAAATTGGTAGACTTTACTAAAGTCTATACATACGAAAGTCTATACATATTACATTTTTCTGTTGTCTTTACTACTTTAAATGTTATTACAGTTTTTCAAACTACGTGTTTTGGTTATATGATAGATCGTATTACATAGACATTATTAGATAGATCCCGTTAGATACACAGGTACTGTTAGATAGATACTGTAAGAAATATACTGTTAAATAGAGGCTGTTAGATAGATGCTGTTAGATAGATGCTGTTAGATAGATGCTGTTAGATAGATGCTGTTCGATAGATGCTGTTCGATAGATGCTGTTCGATAGATGCTGTTCGCTAGATGCTGTTCGCTAGATGCTGTTATATAGATACTGTTATCTAGATACTGTTAGATAGATACTGTTAGATAGATACTGTTAGATAGATACTGTTAAATAGAAACTATTTAATATATACTATTTGATATTTACTGTTTGATAGATACTGTTAGACAAGTTCTGTTAGACCGGTACCGTTAGATAGACGCTGTTAAATATACACTGTAAGATAGATACTGTTAAATAGATTAATATTATGGATAGTTAGATATGACAATATATCTAGATTTATAATTTTAGATACATCGATACTATTAATTTACACATTTATGATCAATTGTACATGTGTACGCAAATACAGAGTAGGGTAAAAAATTAAAAAAAATTGTCATAGATGTCTTAAAGCTGCATGAATGTTTACATAAAACTTAACCAAGATTTATGAGTGTTGTACTAAAAAGTAAGCATGGGTGTAATTAATTACCAAAATGTTTAAATACTTATTTCAAAACTGTTTAATAGTCATTTCCGATACAAACCAACATACTATTATGAAACACCTGCCTTCGTCTGTGTACCTTTGAAATAGATTAAATTACGTGGTAATAAAATTTTAATAGCTAACTTTGCCAGACAATCACCTTACGTCTCGGTTGCATTGATATAGTGAGTAGATTAATAATAATGGGTAAAAAATTATAAAAATCCACGAAAAAAAAATACTGGCAGATGGTAGTACGGCGTTGCCTAAGCACAGCTAAATGTTCCGGTCGTCTTTAGACGCAGCGTAGAGGGTGCAAAAGGCTGTGTTATGTGTTCCCAACCCGCGGGCCCAGCGTAGGGATTATGTGGGTTACCCCACAGAGGGGGCCTATGTTCAGCAGTGACCTGCAATAGGCTGATGATGATATAATTAATAAAAGATGATCTGATGGAGTTGTCAGATGTTTTAGAAAACCGGTGTGGGTGTATAGAGTGCTTAACGTAGAAGAAGCATGTAGATGCTTGCTGCCTATCCCGTACAGGACCTGACGAGATAATATGACAATAACAAATACGTAACTTCACGTCTGTAATCCCGTAAGAGGAAGGCAGAGGACTGTAGTACACTCCCACGTTTCATCAGTTACGTTTCTGTCCCGCTATGGAGTAGGTGGTGAGCCTATTGCTTTACACTATATAACCATGTAATAACATATAATTTAGTATAAAACAGATTAAACCAAAAAGCCGTTATTTAACAACGACAGTATGAGAGGGTATTTATGTTTAATTAAATTATTACTTTATCTTTTTTCATCTGTGTATGTAACAGAATAATCAGTGTTTGCTTATCAAAATACATACATATATACTTGAATGATCTTGATATATACAGGATAATTGCAGAGGGATCGTTTGGTACAGCGTGTTTGTTACTGTAGGTTGTAGGACTGCACCTTCATACTAGAGCGTCGCAAAGTATACTCTTTTATCAAGTGTTGTATTTTCGTAAATAAAAATAGAGCAACAAAATCTACTACCACTTTATGAAAATTCTAGTGGTAAAATGAAACACTGATTGCATGCGTTTGATGAAAAATTTGCAGTAGTGGCTAGTAGTGGCTCGGAGTCTGGATATGTGCCCGGTGTATGGCAATAGGCTCACAACCTTAGACACACTTAACTGGTGAAACTTAGGAGTGAGTATTTTACTTTTCTGATTATCCCTGCGGAGATTACAGGGGTGACATTACTTTACTTCAGAGTTACACACTAGTTCTTAAAAGAGTAATATATCCACTTACATAGGCATACTGTTGTATTACGTTTTTATGAGCTTTAACTTTTAAATGCTCCTTATTTTAAGATTTTCAATTTAAAAAAAACATGTATAAAATATAAGATGTGCAACTATGCCTATTGCCTATATAACATTAGTTACAAGAATCATCTGTAATATACAATCCATACAAAATTAAATATTGAAGGTTGTAACAGAGCCTTAACCTTATTTGAACCAATACTTATTATACACGAGTAAATACTTGTAGCGTATGAAACGAATTTCCTGAAATCTGTAATTATTATTATTATAGCAATCAACGAGGCATTGACTGCCTCGTTGGTCGTGTGCTTGAAAGTGCGACTGCAGATCGGGAGGTCCTGGGTTCGATTCCCGGGTCGAACACTACAAAAAGAATTTTTCTAATTTATAAATTTTCTGATTTAGAAAATTAGTAGAAAATTTTCTAGAAGTCGGTGGTTCGGAGTCTGGATATGTGCCAGATAGATGGCGATAGGCTCACCACCTATTCCATTGTGGGACGTAAAAAAGGATGCGGTGAGACGTGGGAGTGTTCTGCATTCCTCTGCCGACCTCTTCGGAGATTACAGGCGTGAAGATAAAAAAAAAAGTTTAAATAATTACGGAACATGCAGCACTATTAGAGTATGGATTGTGGAGAGGTTTATATATGTAGAGGTAAATAAACTTTGCTATAACAAATATAATTATAGGTATGTAGGTAGGTAGATAGACCGATCGTGAACGCGCTTGTCATCTTTCCGTGAAAGTGATTACTCAACAGCGATGAGGTGGAAGCGGATTTTGAAAAAACTCGTCTCATCATCATCGTTGTCATGTAATTCGTTGTCGATTGTAATGACCGTTCCATAGGTACACAATGTACGGAAGGTGAATAACTGTTACTATGTCGATTTTACATTATTGCGACAGATAACAAATCATTACCATCGGGAGCCACTGTTCAATGTATCCAAGCGTGAAAACGACGAAGCTTTTCATTAATGGCAAGATTAACAACATTTATGTTGATACAAATTACTGGAACACAAGAAACTGCTTGAAACAATATGTTGTCTCAATTCCAGGTTACCATGATATACATCGTGATCGAGGTTCGACAAATATTAATAATTAAAAATGAATTTCCTACCACTCACATACAAACTGTGGAATAAGATTCTTTCGGGGTTCTGTACGACACGCTATGATATGGGGTTCTTCAACCGTAGCGTTAAAAAGTTCCTTAAAAGCGGGAATATATTGGTAACTTCTCCGATATTCCAGAATTCCATAGACGACGGCAACTCCTTATCATCCTTGGTCGTGCACCTGATTGTCATGTCTTTATATATAATAAAATAAAGAACTGTAGGTACTCCCAGGCAGATGTTAGTAGTGTACATTTGTTTGTTGCAGATTGAATGCGACGCTGAGTGAGTGCAAGCCGGGGTGCGAATGATGAGCGGGCGCGGCGGCAGCCTGCGGCAACATGGCCGCCCTCTCCTGCTACCAGCCGTGCCGGTCGCACCTCGCTCAGCCAGCTAGGTAGCGCACGTTTGTTATTAAAATACAAAAGTAGGTCATTTTATACAGTGGAAATATGAAAGATTGCTATATCACATTTTTTCTATTATTGACCACAATCCCGCCTGATGGTGAGCGCAGATGCGTCATAAGATGGAGCACGCATCCTAAGGCAAAGTTTATTCGCCCTTTTTTTAAAGCTTCTTTGGCTTTGTCCGGCAATGTAGAAGCTAGCAGTATTCCATTCGGTGGCCATGTGAATAAAGGCCAAATGAAATTTATGGAAGTTTTCTAAACAATTTGCTTGTGTAACATATGTGTCTCAGCACTCTTATCTCGTACCTAAATTTACCCAAGTCCGTGGTCTACGTCCCTTTGTTAAATCAAAACCACCTTGAATTAGTTAAATTTACAACTTGCTTACACAAAGTTAGCGGTAGATAAGGGAGTCGAGCTTTAGAGAATAAAACGAGTCACCTACTGTATAATGTTGCTCTTGCCAGCGCTTCCCGTTTCTGGCTCAGTGACCTGAAATAAAACGTAGCCTTTGTAGGGAAGGGCGTTCCATTTTGTACAACCCGACCTCCCGCCTAGTTGCTGCTGACCTTTAAGAGTATAATGTTACCTTTACTTATAGCAGGTAAGCATCCATTGGGTAAGAATACCCGAAACTTCTTGAATAATTTAGCGCTTTGCACCCATTACCTCGAGCGCTGTCAAATAATTTTCGTTTCTAAAGGGAATTTTATTCACTTTCATTCCCGCTTTGCATTGTTATTGATGCAAATTATATCTTATTCAATCTTTTGTATTAAATATACGCTGGATTAGGCATATTTTATTATTTTAGTAATTTAAGAAATTGTTTCTATGACGTCATCAAGTTCAGTTTACACGTAGTACAGGCTTCTTGTTCTCTCAGGCAACCCACGTTCCTAAAATTAAAAAAAAATATTATCATGATTTCCAGGTGCCTCGACGACGACGACGGGCATCAGTCAGCAGCGACGCTATCGCTCCGACGGCGACAGTTCATCGAAAGATGTCACGAGGCGAGGACGGGACGACACCGCGACGTGCTCCCTGAGGTGTCCGTCAAGAGGACGCGCGAGGAGCTTGCCAAGCATGCGGCACAAAACGCACAGTTGACGCGGCGGCTCAACGTGGAGTCGGGCTGGTCGAAGGTCGAGGAAGTGCGGAAGAAGTTCGAGGGAGCGGCGGCGGCTGCATCGTACTCTAGGTCTTTTGAATCGCCACCAAGGTGAGATTCATAAGGGCTACACATAACCAGTCGTTGTTTTTTAAGGGCTGAACTTATATATGGCAGCGAGAAGATCTTATTGCGTTACATCATCATTTGACAAGAAATAGACAACCTTCACTATGGATATATATAACTCAAAGCCAAGATATACTTGCAAACATTTTGTTCTAAACATTACATAAGTTATTTAGAATGTAAATAACAGGGAAATCTTCCTAAGGCTTCCTGCAAAGAACACGCCGTTACACATTAGTGAAAAATCTTTAACCTAAATATCTTCATTTTGTCGTCTTTTCAGGCGAAGGCTAGCAGATTCCCTATTTGCAAGCTTCAAGTTACCGCGGAAGAAGGAGATGGCTGCGCCCAGGTCGATGGCGCCGCAGCCGCAACAGAAGCGCAAATCCGCTGTGGAAATGTTGGCGGAGTCGAAGGCGTTTTATGTCAAATCCGAAACCGTATTGGATAGGAAACAGGAGTTACCTCTTAGGGTAAGCCTGGGTGAACCGACGTACGCCCAATTGTAAGATTTGTTTTGACTATAAAGAAACTTTATTTATTTATTTATTCATAACTTAATCTCAATTTTACGTTTTATTTACAGTTATCGAAATGTTTATAGTTGAAAATTTTACGTACATAATTGTGTCATAAAACACTTAAGTTGTTGCTACGTTGATCAGATGAGCAGTGGCCTCGGCCAGGCCATAGCGTCCGGCGGGTGCCATCTAGTCAGCTCGGGCACGCTCAACAATGACGCCTGCTGTAATCCTTGTAAGTATATTGACATCAGCTATTAGTTAAGTTAGTAACAATACATTCTCCGGCATTCAAGGTGTCGTAAGAGGCGACTAAAACCGGCGCCGACAAGTCGCGGAATGATGCGATCAGCCCAGTCGCAGCTAAATGCCCTGTCGATCTATAAACAGCAGTGTAAGTGATGCGCAAAACTGTGTAATGCGATACCCAGCCAACATGTCCAACGTGGGAGTTATGGGTTGGGGAGGCTTATGTCAAGCAGTGGATCGCAATAGGCTGATGATGATGATTGGTTAAGTCAAATGTGGTACATCACATTGTCTCCTCTGAATTAACTGCGCATGTGCCTAATAAATTCCATGTGACATGCGTGAATGATTGATTTTTATGTCAAATCTGCTGAACTGATTTCGTGTTCACTGATGAGATGAAATGTGAAAGGATAATGACTCAAGCTGTTTTGTTAAATTGATCACTATAAAAATTAAATAGAAGCTGAGGGTTGTTTGTACGGGAATTGTTTAGGTTACCGTCCTGCCCAAATAATCCTGTTATATTTCCTGGAAAACGATTAATTTCTTGCATCCTAAAACCCTACCTTTTATAGTATTAAAGTTTGACTATAAAAGTTTCATATAACCGCATTAAAAGCGTTGAAACATTGCCTTGCAATAAGCCACTATTAAAATTAATTAAATTAATATTTTTTTTGCTTTCTATAACTTTTATTAATCATGAACTTACCATTAAATGCTCTACGCAAAATATTAAGTGTGGCTAAGTGTGACTAGTTTCTTACAATTGGTGACATTTCAATATACTCAGGACTTGCAGAATTAATGGAACATTCTGGAATCGTTCCAGACGGAACAACAAGGAGCACGGCGAGCACGCGGCGCGCCGTGAGCGCGGGTGAGGGCTTGCAGAACACGCTGCGCCGGCTGCTGGAGCACGCGGACAGCAGGGAGAATGTCTACTCGCCAGGATACGTTCGTAAGTAGATTTAGTGTATAATGTAGAGGGACTATGGATTGTATAAAACTTTTGTGCGATTGTTTAAAAAATAAAATCTGGCTTTTCAATGTTAATTATTGGTTCTTTTCCCGGGGCGTTACTATGGCAAAATACCTTGAATTCTGAAATTTTTAATTTTTGTGTATGAGCATTCAGAAAAAATATTGATCACTTAAATTCCGCAGAATAATAATTGTTACACCTTCTCTGTTATTGTCTTATTTCAGCGCACAAAGTCTTCGTAGACACTAGACGTATTAAGGATCCTTACCCAGAGCGAGAGATAATACCCCGTTCGCAGCATACCTCAGGGACGTTCTCTGGGACCTCCTCTTCTGGTACTTCGGGATCTAAGCACAAATCCGACCTCGACCATAGGGATAAGATGAGCAGACCTTTGAGCTTCGGTGACGCGAGGGTTTTCTTCCCGGAGTCGTTTGTGATACCAAGACAGAGGCCCAATGAGATAATCATCAAGAATACTTACTCGATACGTAAGTATCTCTTTGAAAATCTTTTACTGTGTAAAAGTGCCGACATATATATTGGTATGGGAATGATCATCTTTTGTCATAATTCGTTAGAAGTTAATTTAATTCGATTCGATTTTAAATTTTTTAACCTTTGTACATTTGACGATATTGCTGGAATTTTCTGGAAGATTTCAATTATACTATATTGGAGTCAATCGTTGTTCTCTTGTCAGCGAGTCCCCAGTCGAGTCCCGAGCGCGTGGAGCGCATGCAGCTGCCGGAGCCCGCGCTGGAGGACAACTCGGGCTCTGCGGAGCAGCTCGCCACCATCAGCCCGCCGGCGCAGTACGCGCATTCCGCGCCCCGATACATACGGTAAGTAGGTCGTCCCCCTCGCAGCTCTTGAGTGTTGACAGTTTTCAGAAACAATATTATTTTGACCCGGTGATCTTGTGGTTTATAGATTTGGGCCGTCAAACCGAGGTGGGTCGGTTTGATTTCTACCTATAATAAATGTGTATGCCATCATTATCATCGGTCTATTACATTCCACTGTTGGACATAGGCTTCCTCTGAGGGATATGCTCGCTGGCCTACTACATACTGGCCATGCGGGTAGGCGATTGCAGAGCACAGCTTCCCAAACACAGTGTGGTTTTTTTGGTACACTGACTAATATATTAAGTTATCGCTCGGATTATAAATAATAAAACACAATCTAGATCTCGCTTGTTCCTGCAAGGTCCCATTCTAAGGTATTAAATACATATATAGCCCCCAGGAAACTTACTTCTTTCTTCCGTTAACGTCGTTTGATTGTCCTCTGACTGTCATCGTCTAATTTAATTCCAGGTGTAATTAAATAATAATAATTATTGCTATCATTATCATCGCGTCATGTACGTGTTTTTTTATAAATTAAATGGATAAAAGTGCCTACAACAAATTTCAATCATCAGCTGCGTTTACTGGTAATGGTAATAATGCCTGTATTAATTCCACCCATTGTTACTAACAATAAAAGAAAAATACTTAAATAAAGTCCTATACTCGTGTAATGTAAGCAGAGAACATCTAGTGCCAAATAGCCGTTATTGATCGTTGCTCCTTGTACATTCGTGCTTTGTTTTAATATGTTCATTACTGTGAAGTGGGCGTGGCCGTTCCAGCTCCAACTCGCACTCGCAGCCGGGCGCGCGCGCCGACGACTGCGCCAACATCAACAGCCACAAGTCGCTGCCCGACCTGCACGCGCAGGCGCACGCCTACGCCGAGCGGTGAGACGACCTTCAGTTACTGAATACTCTGTGGGAGACAATGTACAGACCCAGCGAAGACGCACTATGTCAAATTGCAGCACCACGGTGCCCAACACGGACACGACGGGGCGTTCCCCGCGGCGGCGGCGCCACTCGGGCCACCACCGCACGGCCTCCTGCTCTTCTAAAGGGACCAGGTGAGCACATCTATAACGTAGACCTCATGGTTTGAACAGACAGAAATAAACAGTTAAAGTGTAGATCTCAATATTTTTTGACAAAATTTTTGAGTTTTTTTTAACTAATATCATACCTCAATAGATTTTAGCCTTTATTAACATTCGGGATCTTAGGAATTGAGGCTAAATTTAATCCTGAAAATATCTTCAGTGGCGGTCAAATTTATTTTATTTGCAAAAAAATATTAGACATTGAAATTACGTGACAGTGTTTATAGTTTCCGTGGAAATGAAAAGCGTTTTATCGTATTTTGAATAAACTATCGCAGGAATTGTAAAGGATTTATTACTGCCATTATGTATACTGTTAACTTTACTGATTGAAAGTCACTTTACAGGTCAAACCATTCCTCGCTCATGTCGTCGTGCGACGCCTTCTCAGAGCACCCGTCGCCCGGCGACGAGAACTATCAGTCTTATACTAGGCAAGCGTTGAGAATTGTTCATTCATATATTTCAGATGATTCAAAACCTATTATCTATTGACACTTTTAAACGTATCTGACATCTAATTAAGAAACATATATGAATATTTTATCTAAACAAGCAATAACACTGTCTTTTTAGACAAGCATATTCTTTGGTCAAGCGTACAACCCGAGCGCGATAATTTGACATCTGCGTGATGACGTCACAGCAGCGTGTGTGTACAGTACGAAAAAAAATCAAAAATGTTTTTGTAGGCTATAAGACTATTAGATATTTAGTATTAGGGCAATTTCGAAAAGCATACGTGAAGTAATAGTTAATAGTTTACTTTTTTTATAAATGACGTTTAATGTTGACGTTTTGCGCAGCCGCTGCGGCTCGTCGTTCGCGCGCGACTCGGGCGGTTCCAGCGGGCACTACACGCAGCGCAGCGCGCCGCCGCACGCGCGCGAGCCGCCGCCCGCGCCGCACGAGCGCGCCAGGTGCGGCCGCCTCACATACTATAAGCTCATATTACGTGATGAAAGTTTGGAGGTTGAACGAACGAACGAGATTGCAAATATTGATCATTATTATTATCAGCTGGACACATGGATTCCAGGACTTCCCTTTGGGATTTTTATTCGTAATCCCCACGCTGGCATGCGGGTTGGAGATCGCAGAGTACTGCTTCTCGCACCGCATCGTAGACGACGGAAATGTATCCACGCCTAAGCAGGTCGCGCCATACGGTGACCTGCCAGCGATCTATCAATTTTAATACGATTATTTGTATAGTCCAGCATCAGTTCCCGACGAAGCTAGAGTATGTATTAGTATAGTAAATACGGGCACAAAAGAGCACCCGAACATTTCGACGGTTCACTGTGCTGTAGCATGAGTGCGTGTGTGCGCAGCCGCTACGGCGCGCGCGGCGCGGCCGAGTGCCTGGTGTCGGCGCCGCCGCAGTTCCAGGACGGCGCGCCGCCGCCGCATGCGCCGCCGCCGCACGCGCCGCACGCGCCGGCGCCGCGCGTCGGCATACACTTCCAGGTGCGCGCTGCCGCTTACATTCAATAGCATTCTCATATTAAATGTTTATTCATTACATTTTTTGCCACATGTCAGATTGTATTATATTTTCTTCCTAAATAAAGAAACGTCTTCCGAGGAAGAGGTAACCATACGATATAACCTAAATCAATTGTACGAAGGTAATCTCTTTCATTATAACCGAAATTATAAGTTTTTAATGAAATTCATTAACCTGTTAACTTTAGGCTAGTGCTCCGCCGCCACAGTTCCAGGACGAGCCCCCCATGTACGACTACCGTGACTACGACTGCTCCTACAAGACTCCACTCAAGTGCCTCAACGTGGGGAGGAAGGACTATGGCAACCCTCGGGAATTTACGAGGTACATGTATGTACTGTTAAATTTTCAAAGAGTGGTTTATATTTTTTCATAAGATACTTGTTATTCCTCTCTGTCAGTCAGTTTGGTCAAGTTTATTTGTGTTAAGTTTTTATAGAATATTTAATATGTCAATGAGAAAATTTCAATTAGTTAATTTGCTCAAGCAATATTGTCTAATTTAAAATGAAATGTTTACAAATAAAATTTTTTGAAACATCCAAAGCAAAATTCTTTTTGGGATTTTTTATCGGAACGGAAATCGGATCGCACCATAAAATGTGTATCATATTTTTTTTTAATTTTATTTATTTATTTATTTATTTATCATCATGATTATGGAAACGACAAAGTGGAAAGTATACTAAAATATATAAAATTTTCAGATACCATGAACCTAGCACGGAGCTCATCAGCAAGCAGCCTCAGTACCAGGAAGTACGAATGAGACCGCGGATTGACGACACGCAAGAGTATGTTAATACCACTCAGGTGAAAGTACATTCATATTTAGGTAACTAAATCCTGATTATTGCATTTCATTTCAATGAATCGACGTATATTTTTTGTATTTAAGATGTGTCCCCCTGAAGAGATCACCTCGCCTCTGGGCACGTTCAAGAGGCAGCGGTGCTTGCGCTACAAGCAACGACGTCCCAGGCCGATATTGCGCTCTAAATCGGATATATCGGACAGGTGTGTAGCAACATTCGCTTTCAATATTAACGCGTTTCAGCACAAAACACACTTAAATTAAATCTCGGAAATCGCAGAACCGTTCAGGCTAAAAAAGTATTTAAGCGCTGTTTGCTGAATGCGCTAATGTTCTAATTTAAAGAGTATGATGCACTGTCATAGTGAAATGAATCTTAGAACTTTAAAGTGGATATTTAACTGGTGTCTTGTTCCTATTCGTTTTAGGTAATATTGTGTTCTAATTTTAAATACGTGGATCAGAACGTTGAATATACACCATTCCTCCTCGTTCTTTTTTTAAATCTTTGTTCCGTGTAGATAAATTTTATTAAACGCACTTTTAATAAGTCAAATATAATAACGTCTTTTTTATTTTATTATTAACACCTGTAATTTTGTTGCCTATACCCGTTGTAATCCAGTGTTGTAATTTACTGCCTTAACATTAATAGGTAATAAAAGTCATGTTTTTTTCAAGGTATAGACGTTCCGACGGTCGCAGCCCGGCCTCGGCGCCGTGCGAGGGCGAGGACTCCCCTGATAGTCCATCCGAAGAATCCGCAAGACTGCAATTCTTCTTTGAAAGACTAGGCCTTGAGTCAAGACAGTTCGATGCTTTGATTCTCGACGCGCCACCAGACAGCCCTGTGTTCTTCTCCTCCGCGTCCACCGTGGACTCCAATCAATTGGCCAACGCGGTTGATTATACGGCAAGAAAAAACTAACTTTCAATACAATACCTCAGCAACGTCCATAACATATTCTTCATAGGGGAATTCCATATGGGGAATATTTTATAGTAGGAGGTAAATGGTGAAAAGTGGGAGAACGCTACGCTCCTCTGTCTATGTCTTCGGGGATTACAGACATAAACTTACATTCATTTACAGTAATATTTATAGCGTTTTTTTTTCTAAAATCTTTCTGAGAGAATTTTCATTTTTTACACATGTGCAGTGCAATGAAAGGCACTGTAGTGCTTTAAAAAGTTGCACTTTTGGTAAGTTATTGAATATCTTCTCATTACTGATTTCTCACAATCCTTACCAGTCGTTATCTTTTCACAACAAAATTATTATTTTCACGCAGAGAAAGTTTTTGAGATGGACAAAGTTGTTTATAAATAGTATGGAAAAAAATGTAATATCAATTATTTAAGATTATAAGACAAATTATATATTAGGAAAAGTGAAATTGATTATAATCGAATTACATGACCATGTCCAGGTGCAGGGCCCCGGCGCCCAGAAGCAGATCTACCGCAACACGGAGCCGCCCAGCGTCGTGGAGCGCAACGCGCGCATCATCAAGTGGCTGTGCCAGTGCCGCAAGACGCAGATGCAGCAGCCGCAGTGAGAGCCAACGAGAGCCTACTTTGAGTAAAAGATACATGTGACTTCATTATTTATATTTTTGACCTTTTTGACCTAGTTTCCGGTTGCAAGGATTTTAGAAAAAATAATATAAGGACGACGCCACGCATTGGTTTACAGATTAAAATTAGACATCGGCTGGGATTTTTCAAAATGGCAACATCGGTTACAAAAGTTTGCGTCTGTAGAATGTTGAAAAAGTTGTGACGTATTGGACACTCGGACTTGGAAATAGCGTGGACGAGTGCACCCAGGGTAATAGATGTATTCCCAATTAAAAGGGTCAAGTTTAAGAATCAACATCGGTTCAGCTAATATTTTGTAATTTAAAGAAATAAAATGACGTCATCTGGCCTCTTAAGAAACTATGCATTAATGAATGTTAAGATTTTAGACGAAAACTGTATTCTTTTTCATGTTTTAAACATAATTATTGTAATTGTTTACGTTCTCGCACCTGGTTTCTTACTAGATGGGCATTCATAATTATTCAATTGAAATAAATTTGTTTCTAGTTTCCTGTATGCTAATTTTAACTGCCGGCATACTGTACTTGATACAGTCGAAGGAATCGTTGCTATTAATTAAATTTATTAATTCGATATGTGCATAGAATTAAAACGTGTAAAACATGTCAAATATCGCGTGAATTTATTTGAGAGTTCAGTAGAATTAAGGTTTAATAATGGCAACACGTTGCAACCTACCTCAATGAAAAATATAAAATCTATTAAGAAAAGGGTTCATATTCTAAAACTAGTATTTAAAATCTATATAGTGCTGAAGCATTATCAACAAGTTAGAATCGGCTAGAACAGCTTAAAACGTATTGGATAAGTCTAGATTTTGAGAATAAGGATTGAATAATAACGTTAAATATAGCAAGCTTTGGTTGAGGTTATATTTCATTAATGGCAGGTAAAATTATATCTGAAAGAAAACGTTAAAGAATTTATAATTCTTATTTTAAATTATTACCCCAGTTTAAATAACGGCCAGTTTGTTGGCCTTTTAGATTGTGAAGATGTTGGATATGGTATAAAATAAAATTTTATAGGTAAATTGTTTCATAAATATTGAAATTTTATTTAAATGTTATCGATCTCCAAATTCGAAAATAATGTTTTTTCTCGTTAGGATATTATTTATTATTGAATTACGAGGTGTAAAAGTTTAATTTTTTTACATTGCAACCAACACAAATGTTTAATGCTTTTAATACGTGTTAAAAAATCAAATTTTTACACAGAGTCTATTTATTCCAAATCAACGTCATAACGTACGCTTCGTTTTAATTCCCAACAATACAATGGCAGTATAATAAAAGAGTACAATTAATTCCTTTTAATGCCTAGAACACTCTGTCTTATTGAACGTACGTACGTTCTTGAACAACGGTTGAACGTTTGTGATTTTAAATTTCGAACATTGTTCGTGGAATATATTAAAATGGTGACATGAAAGAGAAATATATTTCCAACAAATGTTTAATTTATAGTCTACATTCTTGTAATATTGTAGCGTAATATTCTTAAATAATATCGACCTAATATAAAAGCTCTTTACTGCCTAAGATTACAATTAGTTAAATAGATTTTTCGCGTAAAGATTACTAATTCTCTTTAAGCTGATCCATTTTAGTGTAATTCTTAGATTGATACGACAACTACCGACTGCTGGTATACTGTTCATTAGATTAGGTAATATAATAAATTAGAGGTAAGCATATTTACTTCAGAGATGTGATAATAGTCTTTCAATCTATTGACACAATAAAATCAAAATGGCTGCCTGTGTTCGAAGTTCGCCTCCCGATGAGCCTTGACATTGTTGCGTTAACTCAGCATAACATTGTTGTGTCCGAAACGTAATTAGTAGCTACCATGTTTTAGATAGATACACTAATTTACTTTGGATTTTTGGAAGTAGTCAATGGATCTCAATAGATCTCAGGTGTCATTTTACTACCATTTTATATGATGTTGTATACAGATCTCTTACGTGTTACTGAAAGACAGTTCATACAACTTCAATTCTCAACCTCTCTGGCAGTTACAGTCAGTCAACAAAATGCACGCACAAATTAATTATAAACCTATCATATTTTCCCTTTACATGACCTTAAAATTTTATTTCGTATTTATATTTTGTGCTATAATTTCTATACAAATTAAAATAGTGCTTTCAAAACACTCAAGTATGTATAAGCAAATAAAAACGAATGAAACATTTTACTTCTAAGTGAAGTAAGTAAGTAAAGTAAGTGTGAGCTTAACTTAAAACCAAGGAGTCCAAGTCGCGATATTTTAATATTTTTTTAATGATTTTATTGTGGCTGGTAGCTGCAATAAGTTTATCTCTACAGCTGATAGTACATAAACTAATGCACGAATTCGCAGTATTTACATAATTCTACAGGTTTGACTTTATCAATTTACCATTACGTTGGCTGTTAGACAAATTTACGATTAGATCTCATCACGACTACGACGACGACCTCAACTATGGCAACTTTATATAAATATCTCCTTGGTGTCTGATTTAATATGCAGAATGTGTATTGAAATTCATGTATTAAAATATTCTAATTACATCTTTTCTTACTTTCACAGATGTAGTAATGCTTTAAAATTAACATAATTACTTTTTTATTATTTTAAAAGTATAACTAAGGCAATTTTGATAAGTTCATTATGTACCCATCTTTAGAATTTTGTAGACAATGAAAAACACACAAATACTTGATTTAAGGATAATATTTCATAATCTAAAATAGCGATAATACTCTAATGAAGCATAATATTTAATTACTTGAGAGTTATCGTTTAAGGTTTAACGCAACAATTAAAATGTATTTTAGTATTGGAACTAGTGTAACTCGACTGGTCTAATCTCAGACTTATAGATATTGTAGAATATTCTTAATGTTAAGATATTATTAGCAATGAAAAAATATTTTTTTTAAATGCGTAGAATATATTAAACTTACCATACATACTAACTATATCGTTTCTTATAGTAAATTGCAACTAATAGAATTATTAGTTGAATCGGATGTCTACTGGATGTTACGACGCAACACAGCGCCCAAGTGCTCTATATGAGCTAACAAATATTACTTGAATGTTTCAAATTAAATTTTTTCAAAGTTACGTAAGACTGTTATTAATTTTTGTGTATCTCTAAATGTTATATAGCCAATAGTTAATAGCCAGTTCGAGATATTTCTAGGTATTATTTTTCTCAATAAATTGCATGTGCTGTGATATCAATACGGAAGGCGCGTCGGTAGAGGTCTCCTTCAAGCAAAGTGGGAAATTAACTTCGCCGATTATCTTAGTAAATATAATTACCCATTGATCTAACGTTTAAATGTCTTGTGTAAAAAGCATATTCTTTATTTTATTTTAACAGGATTTATGCGCTGTTGTGTATCAATTCTTGTTTACGTAAAACAACCTCATAAAAGTACATTTACACATGATGAATATTTAGATGAAACATGAACAATGAATTAGTAATGTTATTAGTTTTAAAATCCCATGAATATCCCTACAAGGCTTCTTGTATTGAAATTGATGACGAGGTTAGAAAGTTAGCTCTGCGTGTGTCGTAGCACTGTACGTATCATATTTTGTTAAAACAAATGTTTGTATAGATTGTGTGTTTTCTATTCTTTTAATAATAAAAATAATATACATTAAAACTGTAATATTATATTCAACATACACTGTTAGTCATAATATTATTATGTTATTCGTTTTAATTATGTTTTTTTTTAATGGAGGGCATGTAATAGTTTGACGGCTAGCGAGTAATTTGAGGCTAAAGGATAACCGAAATATTGAATGAGTGAAGTGATATTATTGATATTATAGTCGTTTTCGTGTTTTGAGATGATCATACGTGTCGTGACGGCATCGACAGTTTTCTCGAATGCCTACCGATTTAAACTGGTTTGGCGATGCACTCTTACATTGTTCAACGTGCGATGCTTCCGTTGTTTTTGTGTAAATAAGATTTACGTACATCGTTAGAGATTTATCGTAACAGATAAAAATATATTGTGGTCTGATGAAATATTGGTATTTTATTTCAAACCCTGTCCAAACGATGCGATTGTTTCTCTCTGTGTGTGGTTATTTGTGAGATCTGTTTTACACATTTGTAATATTTGTTTTTGTATAATTCTTGTTGATACATTAGTATTTTATTTGGCGCTGGCAACATCAGCTAATAGTTACATGTATTAAGTTATGTTACAGATTATATCTTTTTAAACTAAAGGTAAGACGAGGTAAACCTTCTAAAAGAGTACATATCTTTGATACGAGTGTGTAAGAGAACAACAAATTATTTTTCCACTTTGTAAAGCAGGCGCAACTGATGCTCCAGAAGTACTGGGGTCGATATCTGGGTATAATGTTGGATTTTTTTAACTTAGATTTTTAGAAAGAGAGGGTTAAGGCCATAGTCTGCCACGCTGGCCAAGTGCGGGTTGGCAAACTTCACACACCTTAGAGAACA
>DWEJ01000232.1:0-19066 GCA_018245835.1 Mysoria sejanus stolli | reverse complement strand
CCCAGATAAGATTAGATTCCTATCTCAGGTCGACCGCAGATGCGCCTCTACCCCTGAGGACTAAGCTGGAATGCCTCAAAAAAGTATGTCTCTCTTAACACATCCTTCAAACCAGTACACAGCAGCGCCTAACACTGCTATTATAATTGTATTTGGCTTATTTGGTTAAAAGTTTAATCGATATACTTAATATCGATATACAATCACATTCTTGGTACAATAATTTCAGTTTTGCAACGAAAAAAAACATCCAGTTATCTCATTTTGAGGCAATAAAAACTTTAGTGAAATACAAAAAAAAAATACGCGATTAGAGTTTTGCAGACTGCTATTCCGGTGTCTGTGAAAATTTAGCAGAACTAATTGACAACAACGAGAGCGAATCCAAAATAAAAGACAAGTGTATAAGTGGGCCATGGCGGCCGATTAACGGAGCGGTAAAATCTTATTGAAACCGTCTGGAAGTACTAACAGCGACAGCTAAGGCTAAGCCGGATAACGCTGCAGACACTAACACAAGAAACCATTTGAGCTGGTTGAGAAATAATAACTGTTTTATAAGCGCATTTAGTTTCAATCCAATTTGGAATCAAAGCAACCATAAATATTCTACATTGTCCCTCATTCATATTCATCTTATAAATTTACAAAACCGTTACATTTGTTAAGTACTTACATCGTTTTTTACATCTATCTAATCAACTATGTAAAATACAAGTCCAAACATAATATTGCTTGTCGTGTATTCTTTCAATATTTGATGAAGTGTGTATGTACTTAACAAGCTCTGTACATGTTTGATATTTGCATGACAGCTCATCGCCATTCTTTATTCAAATACAGTTATATAACTGAATGTGAATCATTTCTTTTTTTAAATACCTTGAATTCAATCACGCATCGGACATTATGTCAAATTTTGTACGACATTGTTACATGAAATATTTATGTGTTGTAAACCAAATTTAATTTAATTTGAAATTCTTTTGACCGTGACCGGTGACCTGTTTACTCCATAGAAGTTACAGTTTTGAGGTTTTATTTCTTTTGTATTAAGTAATAACACAAACAAAAATTATTCTACGTGATCAGAAGCTATACAATACATGTATAATACCAAAGCTCGTAGAAACAAAAACAATTAACAAATTACTACCGCTTGGTAGATATTACAATAAAATGCAAGGATCATAACCGAAGACAAACTTTATAAGCATAATTCTATCTTTCAATTAGGTTCTTCTAGAAACGCATCGACGTAATTATTTATTTCGTAACGTGACATCATTTATTGACGTAATGACTGCAGTCATGAGATATTTAATTACACAAATAAGCGTGTTATTAATGAGTGTGAATGAAAAAGTTCGAGCATTTGAGAAATGTAATGCCAGAGGCAGTATGTCTGAGTGATATTTAACTATAAGTTACTCTGTTCCCACTTGCAACGTCCATATGCATTTATTTATACCAAGCGTTTATCTTGCAGTCAACGATTTTAAATACCTTACTGGCATTTGTTTATATATTTAAACTCACTTTAATGAATAGTCATCATGGGCCGTTAGTTGGTAAAGATTATCCAATTATAAATTAATCAAAATCGGCATTGTCAGAAGGGTTACTATTGTTACCGGCATGCTATTCTCCAATGTAAGTCCTCCTTAAAATATTCCAAATTTTGTAAGACCTCAAAAATATTCTTGTTCTGACATTTTATACGTGCGCAGTGCCACGTGCGCATTGCCGCACGCACTCGTAAAGTGATGTGATCCGTGAACATCGACACGAGCTTTATCGAATAGGATCTAGATATGGTTTATGATTAGAAGAATAAATGCAAAAAACTTAACCCTAAAGTGAAGAACAATCTGAAATTTGGAATCATGTATGAATTATTTTCTTTCAGCCATCACATTTTAATGTCAAATATGCATATTTTAATTGGTTGATAGAAATATAGTTTCTCTGACTATAAAGGCATGCTGATAACATTTTCCGCCTTCCACTTGGTAGTATAACTTACTATGGCCTTGTTAAGGTTATACGAGCTTGTTAGTGATACATGAGCCCGCATTGTGGAAAGCTGTTCTAAGAAAACGTTAAAGTTAATAAATAAATAAATATGTCCCACAGGATCACCCGTGAGTTGATTGGACTGCCCGCAGCGATTTCTGAACGTCCACTGTCGTATAATTTCTAACGGTACAGGAACATAACGGCCAGTACGTAATAATGTCTATATGTAGTAGGTAAATGTACGTATGGACAAAAAAGTCGCAATAATTTATAGCATTCGGTTTAATGAGAATTTTTTTATTTTGCAATCAATTTGATACCAAAACTAGTTTATAAGAAAACATTGATTTTTAATGCTATGACACCATTTAGTTATTTTCTAGTACGACTATTCAATCGCATGTATTTTGTGTCAACGTTCTAAAATCAAATAAACTGTAGTTCGGGACCGTGATCTTTCTAAGCGTAAAAACAAATTCATAATCAGATTTTTATAAGTGAAAGTACTCAATTCAATATAATTCGCGTTAAACGGAGCCAATGTAAACCAATCCAAGCATATAAAACAGTTAACCGTCGTTTACAATCATGCGCAATATCTGAGGATTAATTGAACGCCAAGGCGTATTTATGCCTTTACCCATTGCAAGTCGTCAGCATTCAATACGTCCTAGTTACATTATGTTTCTATTATTTTCATTCTTATTGATTTTATTTTGAAATAAATGAAGGTATATTCATACCCCTTACAAATATAATCTTATATATCTCTTTCTCCCTAACTGTACTGTCAGCCACAGATGTAGGTAATTTTATTCCTTACAGTAATCAGTATTATATTAATCTATTAAATATGTGCTTACAGCTTAAAAGTTAAGACAATAATACATATTCATAAAGAAATCCAAATACTTTTCGTAAATTGATACATGAATCGATTCATTTTAAAGAGTTTTGTAAGAAGAATCAATTATCAGGTAGCGTCGAAAGGCTAGTTATTGAAGCTCAATATAACGCTATACAAAATATCGGGATCTGAAACGAAAATGTTAACTGGATCTAATCGCAGCGGGATTTCGATATTTTATTGTAAACATAAAATGTTACTTATTCGTCAATTGTATGAAGACTCCGTCCTATACAGAATCAATTCTGCTGTATAACGCACGTCGCTGCAAAATAGCACATTGTAAGAAAGTAGTTTTATCCAAACTAGATTTTATTATCCGAACAGGTCAATAACTGTCTTTGTATTCTAACACGTTCCAAATTAGGTGGTAAACTTCGAAAGTTCTTGTACATAAAATACATGGATGAATATTTTGTATAGCAAAATGTAAAACTCAACAGAAGCAACGGTCGGGTAGGATTGAGTTCCGTAAAAACTACGCATGTTTGTTTTCTATGTAAACGATGGCGCCCAGGGCCAGTTATTTAGCCCTGCGAGGGCTATCTTGCTCGACAGAACTGTCTTACTAAAGACTTGTTCTCTAATCATGATTGAATTCTAAGAAAAGAAATTCTATGAATTAAACAAACTATTTCCCTTAAGTAACTTCACGCCTACAATCCCCGAAGAGGTTGGCAGAGGAATACAGTACATTCCCACGTTTCACGAGTTACGTTTACGTCCCACTATGGAATAGGTGGTAGGCCTATTGCCACGCATCGGGCACATATCCAAACTCCGAACCAATACTAGAATTTTAATTTAGATTTTGTAGAAAATTTTCTAGAAAATTTCTAAATTAGAATAATTCTTTTGTAATGTTTGACCCGGGAATCGATCAGCAGTCTCACTTGCAACCAACACCATCAACGAGGCAGTCCCCTTAAGTTTCCCTTAAGTACATGTCAAATTCCACAAGTTTATAATGGGAGAAATACCAATGATTAAAGTCTAAGTGTTATTTTGCTACAGTGGGACAAATTCCATAGTGGGATGTACTCGTAAGCGTAACTGGTGAAACCTGAAAATGTAGGTACTACACTGTTCCGCCTACCATAACAGGCGGGATGTTACGTTTTTGTTTTTACATTTGTCGATTACTTTATTTGTGCAGCGGCGATTGGTACTGCGTAAAAGTACATTTACAAATATCCCATTTATGTTGAAATTTACTTAATTTTTTTATATACGCAGTTGAAATAAAACAAATATATTATTCATTTTCTCATGCTCCACTTATATGCAATTATTACGCGTATTTAACATTAAATATGTATGAAGTTAATTGTGTATGTAAACATTGTATAATAAAACTACTTTTATTAATCTGTTTAGAATTATGATACACAATAAAAAAATGTGCCCTTAATAAAAACGAACATTTCAAATGTAAGCGTAACGGACGTATTAAATTTCCTCGTAGTCATATTTTTACTAAGAAAGGAAAAACCGTGACTTCGTACCAGCGGCTTTTCCGGTCCTATCAGTGTCTTATTAGAAAAATATATAGTTTATTTACGATGGAACTTGTTACACGATATCTTTTTGTAGCGATGCCACTTTTTCGGACATTCGCGTGAGACACACCTACCTAGTTTCTCTGCGGACTTAACGTAACTGTACTCACAATCTCATATTTGTAACAAATGAATATTAAAGATCGGAGCGCCGGTGTCGTCGCTAGGCGCGCGGATGTGGCGACTGTGGGCGTCACACTCATACACTCACACACTTAGTGCCAGCTGAACTAAATATTAGACACAGTAAATCGATTCAAGTACGGATCTAAGTACTCGTTACCATTTCAACACTGAATGCACGTTCGAAGTGAGATCCCATTGAGCAGAAATATCACATCGTAATGTAATTCAGTACGGTGCGGATGTTTATTTTGCGCAGATCACCTCTTGCGTGAACGCATAAATCGATTATCGACTGAGCTGAGATCTAGAGTAGCTCGCCCGAGGCATGGATCACTTTGTCGCTAAGGTTATCGCGTGATTGATACTGTACTTTTTCATTTAATACACCTGACGCGATGACTAGCCATTTGCATGCGAATAATAACTCGTTTCGATGCTCGTCGAGACTTTCCTATATAAAAAGTCTGAGTGGACGAAATTTATAGTGTCGAGTAAATATTTTCCTAAGTTGTTTGTATATGTACAAACAATTGAACAACTAGAAAAGAACTTGAGAAACTATGAAGTCGAGGACTTCAAATTGCTTTAGAAGCACTCGTGGTAATGTGAATGTATTACCGTTAATGCGGCATAAGTGGTAGGAAAGAAAAAATGTAAGATCGATGCGAAATTAACGAGCGCTCAGAGCGTTAAGAATACGACTTTTTTTCACAAACCATTTTCAAATTAATAATGACGTTATATGCACCCAAGAACCGTTTTGCATGTTAACGCACATTACCAATAAAAAGGCGATTGTATAATAATTTTACATTCGAGTTTCCTGAATGCTTATGTCAGTAAATAAATCTTCGAAACGTTTAATGCAAAGTAAGCGTACGTGACTTAACTTTATGTCTGTGATCGTACCCATGTAATATGATGGACTGATGGTTGATTGTCTTAATTGATAAGTTATTTCAGAGCGTCCAATAATTATGATTTTGCATCATCGTTCAAAGAAATCTGCTTTATTTATTGCATACTAAGATATACCTAATCACTTTTGCTTTCAGATTTTGTACGTAAAACACATTTTACTTACTGTCTTATTCACGCGTAAAATATATGTATTTTGATTCATACGTACGACAGGCGGACGCCACGTTTTTTTTTCTATTTAAATGAATATTTATTTAAAGTTAAATCATTATTTCAGTGTGAAAACTAACAAAACATTAATTTGAGTACTAACTCGTTAAAATCATTGCAGACCATTATATATTGTTAGGACCAACATTTCCTACATCCTATTTGAAATTTACGATTTTAGAGACTATTGCGAATACGGAACTATAGAATTCTTCAATGTAGACGCGATATGTATATATGGACCGGCAGTAAAACTCAGAGCCTACAAATTACAGAAACGGCTAGCTGCAGGCTGTACCTACGAGCATCGGATTTTATCACTTCATCTATGTTTTATGCAATCTAGCGCTTAAAGTGCTTTCACACTATTTCATGCTAATGTCATAATGTCAAAGACGTCAAGTGCTTTGTACGGCGCTCTTAGGCCATATCCACATTTAATACATACTGACAGCTGATTTAATCACGTGTGTTTTTCCAAGATTAGCTTTGTACCTAACCAAGGTACTTCATCATTAAATCCCGCAGCGTAATTGTGGCAATAGTAAAATACTCGTAATTATAGCTGAATACTGACAAGTAACCAAGCGCTAAGATAAAAGACGTTAAAGCTCGGAGTTTACGATACTAATTAAAATTTCAGCCTTAATACAAACCTCCATTATTTATCATTAAACAAATAATTAGTTCTGGTAGATGCAGATTGAGCCCTGATTGTTTGCTTTTCCGGTGTTAGTATTCAAAGTTACATGCTCGTCTATGAAAGGCAGGTTATAACTTCATTTAGTACATCTCCGATTTGCTCATTCATAGACATCGAAAAATATCTCTAATTCTAACAACAATGCGTTCTCTTTTCTATAAAAAAAAAAACAGTGCATAGTAGGTATAAGTGTTAAGTATTTTGTAGAATATATAAAGTATATTTTTAACGCATATAACTGTTTGTCTGGTATAAAATGACAATTAGCATATAGTCCGCCCCTAATGAATAACAATAAAGGATAAATAATTAAATAACATGTATATAAAGACCAGAATAATGATGTCACGCAAAGCCAGCTTACATTCCGATATGAATAGTGACATATTGCAATGGTATTTTAATTCTTTAAATAAATCACACCTGCCTTACACGGAGTTATTTATACCCTATTTACACCGAGCAGTACGCGTGCAAGTTTCGTATAGCAGTATTAACTTCTACAAAAAACATAGTGAAAGACCTTATTTACATAACCAATGAACACACTTCACACTTTATTTATCAGTCGCTTATCGTTTTTACGAAGCTCGGTACTAAACTGAAATTGACTTCCAGTTGGTCAGACGTTGGTTGGTTGCGAGCACGGCTGCTGTTCGAAAAGTCCTAGGTTCAAATCACGGGTCGGTTGTTATTGGATTTTCCTAGCTAGAACTTCTAGTAATGACTCGGATTATGGATTTAGGCCAAGGGCATACGTTCAAGGGTGAACGGGGTGTTCCATAGTGGGACGTAAACATAACATAATCGGAGCGTACTATACTTATATAACTAACTTTTCCGAAATTATAGTGAATGACGTAAGATAAACCGTGAAACTTTCATTTATTGTATAAACGTCTTCACACGATTGAACTATTGAAAGTACAACTTTGATGTAAATTATTTCTTTAATCTATGGTTATAAACATAGCATTTTTCTACGAAGATGATTTGTCTTTCTAACAACTATAAGGTGTATTTGCTCACTCGCGTATTGTCTATCACAACTTTATGCAACTGTACAAACAATTAACCGCCTCATGTGAGCTTAAGGAAAATCGGAATTATACTTAAGACATAAAATTACTACGAAATACTATATTTTTTTTTTTTCCTTAAAAATTTTGTGTACGCATTTTAAACATATCCTGTCAATTTTATTTTTCCTTCACAGAAGAATATATAACAGCCGTTCTTTAAAAACTATAAGAACGCTTGCCATAAAATCACTATGTCTTATTTACAATATTACTTTACCGAAGAGTTACATAGAGTGTACTTTTTTACAAAAGAAATGAAACAATTCACACGCAAACGGCGAGGGCCCGAACATAACTAGTGAGATAGTTCACACTTAATTTGCAGGTACTTTCTTGTTCTTCAGGTTCTTGATAAACCCTTACTCCGTACAGGACGTGCCAATCATCAGCAACACCTGAGGCGCCCGACAGCTTCCCTGTTACTCCGCTCTGATAATGTGCGCAGCTTGAACAAATACTTATATTGTGTCGAACGACCAGCTCCATTTTATTACTCATATAAATAGAATGCATACACACACATCCACTAATAATTCAACACACAGACATACACACAACTTGGCACACACAAACAATACATCACGATTAATGTTACATTATAGTATGGGATTCTTCATAAAAATGCTATCATTAAAGCTGGGAAGTCGAATGTGTGTTTTGCGATAGTTACAAGATATATAAATAACGGAATAATAATATGTTTATTATTTTTACATAATATGTTTACTCCACTTCGTTGAAAAATTTATTTCGGAACTATTATAATTACTATTGATACATTAATACATGTTTTATTTAAAAAAGAACGATATTACTTCTACTTTTCTTAGTTGCATGAGGAATTAACAATTAAAAGAAAAAAATAATAACCGTCGTAAACGGTCATCGCACAGTAGCTATTAAATTAAATCAAATCTATTATAATTTATAAAAACTAAATAAAATATAAAATAAAACTGTCCAAATACATGTAGGTATACATAATATTCCAAAATATAAAAAATCTGCTCCGTAAATAAATGGTAAAGCGAATGGTAATTATTTAAAGGCCGTGCGCTAAAAATGGACTAACAAATCGGTTGCAGCTTATCTTGAGAATAATACTGTTGGCGGGGTGACGATGAACGGTCGACAGGAAGCGGATCGCAGATCGCAGATCAGGTCGCAAAGTTGTCGACGACAATAAATAGATCGGAAAAAAAATGTCGGCTAAATGATTCTTTGTAAAAGTGTTACATATTCCTACGATCTGGCGAAACCCATATACAGAAATCGAACAACCAAACAATTTATTTTAATCGATTGAATATACAATTTTTCATGCAGACTGAAAGTTTTACTAGCTTAGAAACATATTAATGTGTTTAAACATTAATTACGAACAACAAGTAACTAGTTTACAGATTGTTAAGTAACAATTTACATATGAGGTTACGCTTTTTTTTATGTAAATAAAAACATTTCCAATAACATTTCTTAGATGATTTTATAACTTTTAGTCCTTTTCCTAATCGACCTCGGTTAATATTTTTAAAATAATTTATTGTCTTCATAACATAAGCATGAAATATAATTACGTTTGCGTTGTCTTTTATTTCTACCTTTCTATGCATTGATTTTTTTTTATAATAATAAGATCGCGTTTGACTAAGATCTCACTTCATGATAAGCCGCATGTAGCCTAAGATGTAGCACGCTTACCTAGAAAGTGCCTATTCATTCTGGTCTTAAATCAACTGTATAAAATGTAGTTAGAATATTTTAAATTATTTAACAAGATCCCATTGTAACATAAAACTTTGATTGTTTTATGGTTCAGAACGGGTTTTAATCAACGTAAATAAAAGTTTCTTAGCCGCTTTACGACCACATAACATCAGATGTTCTGGACTTCCGACTCTTATCAGCACTTTTATTAATATATAAAAAGTGACGCTGACGTGTAATGAACGTTGCAACGTTGTCCAATATATGTATTATATGATACAATACACTGGTTCATAATCCATCAGATAAACGAATACAAAACTATCAAATTTTCTGCTTGACTAATTATGATTGGTGTTGACATTGCCATTGTAATGTACACAATATATCGCGTCAGTGGGATTCCGGTTACCAAACTTAGAATCATTTACACTTAAGCAGTTGTGAGTTGATCCAGATCCTTTCGAATACACGCTTCAATCTATTAAATCAGGCTTTAACAATTAACCATATTAATTGAAATATTACCTGTATTATCATCTACATTATTTTCAAGCATAGTGTACTATTCTTCCTGTACTACACTAAGGTATTTTAGCTTCGATTTTTTTTGATCCTAACAACCGATAGGAATACGAAAAAGGGCTTACACCTACGCTTGATTATTAAATTCGCTTGTACGAGTAAAACCATCTCGCTCGAGCTGCGCTTATTCGAACTCAGTAAAACAATTGCCTTAAACGACCCAATCTAGTATTATTAAGTCATAGTTTTTACGGCGCGGCGGATGTAGTAAGGTGTTCATTACACGTCCAAACACATAAGGATCGTCAGGTCGTCATGTTAAAAAACGGTCGTTTCAACAAACGACTCGACGACCATGTAAGCGCGGGTGCGCCTCAATATATCCTACATAATGTATGTATTCATTACTTTTTTGAATATGTAATTTTGCAAATAGTATCACATTTATCTATAATGTTCTCGATTAAGTTGTGATAGTGATGCTGTTGTGAATAAGGTTACAGATACCTGGTGATATTAGACTAAATTGTTTCGATTTTACAACTTAAAATTATTTGAGTAAACTACCGTAATATTACTGTAGGCCATGGATTATTACAGTTTATAGATGAAAACACATTGATATTACTATAAATATCAATATTTTAATTTCAACCTAAATTCAACTCTGAAAGGTGCTTTTGGTTGCTTGTATTAATTCGGAAAGTTTATTAAAGTTTCTAACACTTATTTTAACTGTATAATTGTGTGCTACCAAATTGTGTGTGTATTATTGATGTTAATAAAATGCACAAATTTACATGTGCTTGTTATAAGACACTCGGAGAAGACCTAAATTATATGCTCATATCTCTTATTAATATTTCTGCAATACTATGACGACCGTTTAAACATGAACTACTTTTAATTACTTGTGGATACTTAAATACATGCAAAAGCTATATAAATACCACAGCACAGAAAGATAATAGTTATACGTTCGATAAAAATCTCAATAAGAGGATAAAACAGTTCCTTGTATTAGGAATTTAAAATATACTGACTTGTGACGTAATAACTTACACAAATAAGGAACTTTTCAACTTGTTACCGTGCACATCGCGGACCCATCGCTACGTGTATATCAAAACAAATGTGTTATTGGCCACATCGCTTGTAAGGAAAGATTAGATGCCATCCATGGTTGCGTCTAGCTGTTGAAGGATGGACAGATGTTTATAGGTTGATGGGCTGTCTACTCATGGATCCAATGGAATTGATACGAAACGTCAGACATTGTAACAACATCGGCTGTGGTACAATTGTGCTCATTTCAGTATCGTTTCCCGCGTCAATGATAAATTGTTCGATGTGTTTCATTTGAGAGAAACTCCCGTTTTCAGTTCGCGTGCGCATATCACGATGTTTACGTCCGTTCCATAAAGTTGTGCCTGAACACAATAATATCTAACAGGCAATAAATGTGCTATACACGCATATAATATTGCACGCGCTTTGTGTCCCGCGAAAGTTGGAAATGGTTGATTCTATTCAGAGCTAACGATTCCGAACTCACGAGAGTATGATCGAATATTCCTTGCAAGTTTCTCAGTCTTCAATATGATAAAATAAGATTAAAATGTTTAAACATTATGAATTGGTATCTATCAATACTATAGCGACTTTATGCTGATGGAAAACTTGAGATATCATTGCCAATTAAAACAATTAAGAACTAGCGACAAAGCGGCGCAAGTCACGCGTCAGTGAGAAAAAGTTCTTCGCACGACAATAGGGAATGAAAGGTTGTTTTTATTTCCTCACTTTATCCACAATCTGCACCGTGAAAGGAGCGTTAAGGCGTTTTTGTTCCAATTAATGGCAAGAAAAAGTAGGGTACGTTACCTAAGATTAATCTGCTACTGAATAATTAATACGTTTGTACCAGAAATTATTCCACCTTTAGAACTGACTCTGCATAATCGTAAATTGAAACAGAAATGTTAATATAATTAATGACTAATATATCTTTTGTACTGTCATTTTTTTTATGGAACCTAATTTTATTATTAAACCAAATAAAGTAAACATTATAGAAGAGATCGGTGCACAGATATCTTACTAGCTAAATCGAAATAAACTGCATTTAAAAATTATCATGTTATCTAATTTATATTTACAATTCGGTACAATGAAGACTTGAAACATTTTGAAATATTTATTCCCGATAACAAGTTAAAATTGGTTTGCATATTAGCCATAATCTTATGGAATTGGACCATAGATACCGGAAAACTTGTAGGGGGAGATTTTAAATTACTGGACGGATGTCACTGCAGGGCTAGCCGCGTCGCACTTTTGCACTAAATCTTGGCTAATGAAGCTATATCCTACATTTATGCGAGCGAGCGAGCGATTTGTCAACTAAGGTAGCTTTAATAATTAAACACCACATACTATACATCATTAGTCAAATGCTCATTTGTATAATCTATTATTAACCCCAAATTATGTGTGACGCGGGAACAAATAAAACGTATTTTAATAGCTAGTCATTAAATCATGTTTTATGAAGATAACAAAACCAATTCAAGTAATGAAATACAAAGCACTGCCAAGCATCGCGCCCTTTTTTGGCACCTAGTCAAATCCATCAAATTTTAATGTTCTTAATTGAGTTAAATGAGAACTACACAAAAGATCACCTTCCTGAATCAAGACCTGTTTAAAGAGAACATGCATGGACTATTAAAGTACTCAGGTGTGAGCTAGATTGTTGGTGCAACATTATGTAACGTCACACTTGTAATCCTCGAAGAGAAAGACACAGGAGAGTAATACACTCCTACGTTTCTTGGTGGCACTTGGTGGTTTAAATTTCTGTATTTTCAGTAATATTAAGTATTTATAAGTCCGTAGAGCCAAGAATCAATAAAACTGCAACATGTAGTATTAAATAATAGAAACAAGGTCTTTACCAAATAGATATACATTCCCTTTAATACACAATAATACTGAGAAATGTAACTCATTCATCCACATTTATTCATGCAAATTTCACGGTCGTTGAAAATTTTACAATTTCCAGTTTGCTTCTAGGAACAAGTTAATCAGACTTGGACGAGCAAGCAGCGCCATGGTTGCTTTACTTTTGACAGAACCGTAATCATTATTCTTAACTGTAAATTCTTTTCAGGCCTCCACATTTAATGTGTTTGCTGTTTCGCTGTCTCAGAAGTTATTATCGAAACAGAAGACTGTTTTACTGTTAGTAAGGTGGTTTACTTTTTTTTGTTTGTTATGGAAGTATTGGACAGACATAATCTCGTTTAGTGTTGATTGTTTGTAGCTCATAGATATCTTGATATCAGATTGAAGATATAACTAAAACTTTATCTCAGATGTGTGGATAATATATTTGACTGTTTGAAAACAGACGATCCCTAAATAAATCGTTTTTTAGACCACATACTGAATTCCTGTTCGCGCTAATTTACTGATCAATCTTATGTATATGGCAATATGCAATGAGCTTCCATCTGAGACTTCCCAGAAACGCTATGACTCGTCAAGGAAAGTGCAAATAGAGATCTCCTTCAAAGCCAGCAAGGCATTAGCTACCCCTCCGATGTCGCGAGTATCCATAGGCGCCGGGAAACACTGACCATACGGTGGTCAGTCTGCCTCTTTGTCCAGCTGAATATAAAAAAAAATAAATATTCGATTGTAATAAAATTCCATAATGTTTATACATTTTGTTATCCATCCACTTTTATAACCACTAATTGTTACCAGGCACTGAGACTTATACAATTTTATTTTATAATTATATTTAATAGAATAATAATCATTAAAAGCAAATATTTTACTCAGCTGAATGCAAGTGTCATTTCATAGGGAATAAAATGAAAATTGAGAATGTATAAGATGAACGCAGCGTAAAATGAAAGCGGGAAAAAAAATAATTGGCAACAATCCGCCATCGCAATCGACTGCTTTATTTTTTATAACATTTTCTACTTATAGCCACAGTTCAGTCGTGAGTTCGGTCATTTATAAGTTTTTTTTTAAGAATATGGCGTTTACCAAACTCTAATTAAAATACCCTACGAGTTAATCAAGATGACATTAAAGAAGGTATAAAAAGATGAATAGGTTTATAAAATTTTTGAAGCCGCTTTGACATTCTTAAGCCATGCCGTGTTCACCGCATTTTCTTAATGAATTGAAAAATATAAGCCTTATGAAGCATCCAACGCAATAAAGTTATAATATTTTTTTTAAACCTGTGCAAATGTTTTACCGTTCAGATCATAATAAAAGGCCTTTAAATATTGAAAATTAAATCGTTTTTATCTCGAAACTAATTTGTTTTGTCCGACGGGTCTTTAAAATGTTGTTTTATTGCGTTTTAAGGTCAAAAGTACTGTGTTAAATAGTGACATTTAAAATTTTACGCTTTATGGTTATTTAAGTCTTAATTTCATGGGAGATGATCAGTTAGTAATTATTGTCATAAAAATCAATAAAATTCTGCCAATTAACGTCACATGAAGGTCATTGTAAAAATAGTTTGTTTGTTTAGATTTTTATTTAAAATTATGCATAAATTAAAATTTTGTATACATTTAAAATTATATAATATGTATTATACCTTAGCATATGATAATATATTACGGGGTCATAGGCCTTGATTTAGTAAGAGTCGCAAAATCCCGTTCAAGTATATTGAATTGGGTAGATACAATGTCACCAAGTTTCTAACATATTGCTGTAATCTCCAGGCCTACATTAAGAGTATTTGCCGAAAGAGATTCATGTACAATAACACTTTAGATACACATTCGTTTAGAATTTAAATGTTATACGAAAATTCAATTTTTTAATTAATTTCATTAGTATACGTATACATAATATGTGTTATAGAGAAATTTATATACTAGCCACTACACACGTAAGTGCAAAAATCGCCGACTACATGACATACACACGTACACTCGGCAATACATAATTGGGTAAACACAGGCGACCTCAGCCATGAAATAACAACATGCGCGCGCGCAACGCATTCAACATAACATTTTTATGCGAACGTATTCTTCATCAAGTGAATTTTACTTATAGTTTATATATCTTCATATTGATAAGAAATCCAAACCATGTTATTTTAAACGTTTTATTAATAGTTCTGAAGGTGTTACAACACTTTTTTTTTGGGGACAATTGTTGAAGTTATTCATTTTAGCTCTGTTCGCTGGCTCATAATTTCTTCCTAATCTAAGAATTTAGTTTTGTTTTCATTTCAAATGGCCAATAACAAAATTTAAAGTGTTTCTATGTGTAAAATATTCAAAGTATCCTACCGTTCTCCTAAAGATCGGAGTGTGTTAATCTACTAACGAAATGGTCTATCTCCCAAGCATCAACATCGACTGTTCTGCGTGTCCTATCGCTTGCAAATTCTCGTAAATCCTTTTTGCAGTCTATTAATATACAAAAAGGAGAATAGCCTATTTTTTTTCTTATAGATCGTTTGTCGATAATATTGAAATGAACAGATTAAATGGCTACGCGAACGGACAATTCGATCGAATGAGACATGATACTGCATGAATACTTAATTGAGCGAATCTAACTCCGTTCTAGTTTAGTTAAACAGGCCCAAATCTAGGCTCATCTGGTCTCCATTCGAATGTAGAACGATGATTGATGCAATATTAATAATATCATTAATCGTGGTACACAGGTTAAAGAATGGCAAAACAGACACAATACAGTTTGATTGTTGATGGATACAGAATGAGCCTAGGAGTCGATTGTCTTGACCAAATCGGACAGATATTGGCAATGGAGGAGTCAAAACTATTCGAAACCAGCGTACGTGTATGTAAAGAATGATGAATTTAGTAAAAGCGCATCAGATCTGCAAGGATTAAATTATCTTCCTAATCCATAAAGGATCTCGTGTGATACTGAAAAAAACATTTCGTCCTAATATCACAAAAGTGAAAAGAATTCGAATCAAAGCCCGTACGCAAATAGAACTTTTTATTCATTTTTTTTTATAACGTCCTCTTTTCGGGACCAATCTCGGCATCTTTAGTTAGTACGGCGACGGTTACGCGCTTAACGAGGCGACGCACGTACGCCGCGTTACGGATATTTTAATTTTCAGTTCACACGGCCGCTTGTTCTCTTTCAGACGTAGCATTAATATTAATACCGCTAACTGTATAGATTCTCGGCGATTCCTATAAAACTAACGTCATCGCGCGGAATGGTTGTAGCGTCTAGCAATATATTATACATACATAAGCTATCTTATGTATCTGAGATATAAAAGATTATATGTAGATTTTATTTCAAATATATAGCAGTATTCAATACAATTTTATATCACCGTGCAAGGAAAGTCCTTGGTATTAAATAAAAAGTACTCGATCAGTGGTTCAGATATGAGCCGTCACTTTCGGAAGGAGTGAATTATGCTAGCTCACGTTTGGCCAGCATAGTAAAGTATCACTTAACACTATTAATATCATCTCATGATTCAGAAAGGATCACTGGATTGGACATGGAAAAACTTTTGGAGGAAATATTAACACCGCTCTAAAAACTTTCAAATTATTACTGGATTTTTTTACTAGATATTGTTACTAATCTAATAGATTAAACATTTTGCATGTTGTTATAATAATACTATCGTAAAACATGCTACTCACAACAATTTCTCTGAAACAATTTAACTCCCATACAGAACAATATACACAAATATTAATCCTAAGTAGGAATCGAACCCGTGATTTGTGTTAGTGGTCACCAACCAATGAATCATCAGCTTCAACAAACTGTGAAAACATTCTAGTAAACTCCGCAAAACTGTAATATTTTAAAGCAGAAACTCAAGTGCGGTAGCTTTGTATGAATTATTATGTTTCGTAAAACCATCTCTTTGTGGTACTAATGTGGTTTTGAAGGAGAAAGTGTTAGTGCTTCAAGAGCTAACATTTCCATAGAATTTCAGACAAAAAACCGTCATTAAGTGTACGAGTCTGCTTGTTTCCGTATCTTGCGGTATTCCGTTATCCTCAAACGTACCCGGTGTCTTGAACGTACTGCATGAATCTTAACGTACCAAGTGATGTACGAGGATGTACTTAGAATGGACATCCTAAAGATAAAATTCTCAATTGAAAACGGTCTGGCATATGAAAAATACGTATTTGCATTTATTAAGACTTTTAGTATTCATGAACACAATGGGTTTTTATGCTGTACAAACTTTAGTGTATTTATATTACACAGGCCCATGACAGGAAGTAAATTTTCATGATAGGAATATATTAAGAACTTAGACAAAACTAGCGTTTGTCACTTTTAAAAATGTGCAAGTTATCCGGTCGGCTCAAGCGATGAACAAAAGATGACGACTTTTCTAACTAAATTACATACATTGCTCGAATGTTTACTTTTTGTACCATATTTAAAATATATAGTACATAATGGTACACTAATAATTTCTTAATTAATAATGTTTTATGACAAATGTTCCCAAAAATGGCTTTCTACTAATTTCACACAGATATTACAGAAAGCCTCATATTAATAACCTGTAGCACAGGTGGTATAAACAAAAAGTAAGAACTTCTAATAATTCTTTGTTTTACTCGAAAGATACTTAAATATTAATTTCTCTGGCTCGCAGATGTCGTTGGTGTACTTGACTGTACTTGACAAATGATACTTCATTAACATTACGAACTACATTGAATACAACTATGTTGCAAAATAACCAGTCCTACAAACGTCTATCTTTAAAGGCTATTATTAAAAATCATGACTATTTATTTCTTTATAGGCAATGATAGTAAAAAAAATGTCTGGCAGAAATTTCCGTCTCAATTTGTCTGATTGTCACCACTTACTTTATTTTTTATACCCTCATAAACTTACGTAACAACACGCCTGCATTCCTCGTTGAGGTAGACAGATGAGTGCAATATACTCCTACGTTTCATTAGTTACGCCCCATTATAGAATAGATGGCGAGCCTATTGTTATATACCGGGCACAAATGCAGATTCTAAGACTAAAACTCACAAATTTAGAAAAAATCAATAGTACCAGATCCGAGATTCGAATTTGGACCTCTCGATAGACAGTCCCACTTGCAATCATTCCACCAACAAGACAGTTTATTTGCAATAAAAATAATATTGTTAACTACATATTATTTGTATGAATCATTTCACACACTTTTCAAATTTTAAAATGTGTAATTTTGTTACCATTGTGCTAACACCATTTCCGGTACCGATCGCTCGGTCCATTAAGTCTGTGTAAATGAAAGTGCTTGGCAACACTTAAGTGATATGATTTCATCTGTGAATTACTTTCATTACAGTCATCGGTTTCCTGAGGCCAACGACCTGATGACGACACCGTAACGTGACAGTACAGTATGACGGGACGACTAGACTAGGTTTTAATTTCATAAACATTTAAATTTTCAAAACCCTGACTCAGTTAAGAAAATATGTTTCACATGGAAAAATGTATTTACATCGTAATTTATAACAAAATATACTCGATAATACGTGCATACTAATTTATTTTTGATGATCGTTTAACATTGAATGGTCAGATAACCGCTCGCTGCTTTTATAACATTAACAGGAAAAAAAACAAACACTGAAAAACAATGAAAACGTGCTAAAAATATACAGAGACGAATTAATAATACATAATTAAGCATGCATAAAATAGCATATGTTAATTGTTCGCAACGTTAATCTTTTAAGGTTTTTGCGTATCATGTAGGTAACCCGACTGACCACTTTGTGTTATGTCGGATTCTCGACTTAGCACGCTATAATTATTTGATTAAAACAACAATTAAAGAAGCGCCTCCGTACATCGGTCGTACATATCATTAACTGTAATTTACTCGAATATTGGATCCACATTCACGCTTCGCCCTGCAGTCGATTGGTACTGTGTTTAACTAAGAATGTAAAGAGATGAAAAGAAACAGTGAATTAATAACCTGTTAATTAATAAACGTCTCTAAACATGTACGGTAAGAAATTCATTTATAGGACCGGCGTGTCTTATTTTTTTTATATTCAGGCCTGTACTCCCCGCAGGAGTAAGCAGAGAAGTGTAATGAAGCCTCCGGGTTACTTTTAGATATTCTGAGTTGAAAATACGTTAGTACAAGACCCTTCTTATCTTATGACATCTCCACACACAGCCATCTGATCCCAAACTAAGCGTCAAGAGAGCTTGTGTTATGGTAACCAGACGGCTGATACACTACATATATACA